>APFE031284044.1:0-11993 GCA_000404065.3 Pinus taeda
ATAGATAGATATATATAATTATGAAAAAAATAATTTAATTAACAAAACTTTATACTCAATATTTATTGTTTATTGTTAATGACCCTAACTATTTTTGAAATCAACTTAGAAAATTATATAAATTCTTTAAAAAATAAAATAAACAAAAAAAGGCAATTACCACACGCAATTACCATAGACAAATTCTGCAGACCGCAAATATAACCTACAAACACAATGAGACTTCAAAATACCTCCACTGTTCATAAGCATAACCATAAAATGGAATACACTCATATTCTATAACAATAATAATATGATAATCACGATGGAATACCACCACACATATTCTATGGCTTGATGTGATCTCAAATGGAACTACAAATATCTTCTTCGTCCTTGTATGGCTTGATGTGATCTCAAATGGAACTACAAATATCTTCTTCGTCCTTGGCCGAAACACAAGATTACCAAAACAGCACTATGCCTTCAATACCTTCACTACACAAGATTACCAAAACAGCACTATGCCTTCAATACCTTCACTGCTCTTAAGACAACTTAGCCAACTTAGCCGTAGCACTCTGTAGCCATTCAGGTTTTGCTGTTATTTGTGTTTATATTTTAGAAGCAAATTTAATTGGCTTGGCTAGGGTGAGGAGTAATTGTAATTTAGTGTAAGGACACACGAATCTTGAGGACCAATTGTTTTGTAATTGAGTGTGTTCCTCAATTGTTGTAATTGAGTGTGAGGAGAGACGAATTTTGAGGACTAATTGTAATGGAACACGAAGAAAAGTATCAATGTACTGATTGAAGACTAATTGCAATTGAGTGTGAGGACAGACGAATAGTGAGGACTAATTGTAATGAAAACGAAAAATATCAATAAATATTTTTCAATTCAAATGCTTAACAAGTGCTTAACATTTGAAATGTGCCAACAAAATTGTCCATAAACATAAACCTTATCCATAGTAGTAGAAGTATCAATGTACTAATTGAAGACTAATTGCAATGGAGTGTATCCATATTAGTAGAAGTATCAATGTACTAATTGAAGACTAATTGCAATTGAGTGTGAGGACAGACGAATAGTGAGCACTAATTGTAATGAAAACGAAAAATATCAATAAATATTTTTCAATTCAAATGCTTAACAAGTGCTTAACATTTGAAATGTGCCAACAAAATTGTCCATAAACATAAACCCTATACATAGTAGTAGAAGTATCAATGTACTAATTGAAGACTAGTTGCAATTGAGTGTATCCATAGTAGTAGAAGTATCAGTGTACTAATTGAAGACTAATTGCAATTGAGTGTGAGGACAGACGAATAGTGAGGACTAATTGTAATGAAAACGAAAAATATAAATAAATATTTTTCAATTCAAATGCTTAACAAGTGCTTAAAATTTGAAATGTGCCAACAAAATTGTCCATAAACATAAACCCTATCCATAGTAGTAGAATCAGATTCATAAACGTGCAAACAAAATTATCCATAAAATTATCCATAGTTACTGGATCAGACAATGAAATGTGAAAAAAATAATGGAACATGAAAAGTATCAATAAGTGCTTCCCCTAGTTGCAGCAAAATAATTATAAACAAAATTATCCTCGTGTACAGGAAAAAATATTAAACCATATCCATAGGTGTAGGAAAAATAAACCCTATCCATACCATAAAACAAGGTTCGAAAAAAAAGGCATGGCTTCACATCTTAAAACAAAATTAATTATCCATCAATGATATCAACAGTTGCGGAAATTTTTTTATAAAGAAGACTTTAAAACAAGGATCGAAGGAGAAGAGGCGCGGCTATAGAATGTTAAGATAATTCGAATGGACAGAAATGACATCCTTACCTCTAGTGTGATTAGAACTAAAATTATGAAGTTTTAGGTGCGTTGAGCATGGACCGGAGCATGGATCGAACACATGACCTTCAGATATTCAGTACGCTCAGCTTTTCCTTGACTCTCTCCCAACAAGATATAGAGGCAACAACATTGTCGTTACCACTCATTTTCTATAATCTCCGAAGATCCTCTACCAATTGTTCATGGCTGATCGAAATTGGGCATGACCATCGTTTCCCTCCTTAAGAAATCTTCACATATTGCCAAGGAGAGATTGCGATTGCGAAATCACCATTGAAGAACGAGGGAAACCATCGTTAGGTTGTTGAGCGTGGATAGAACACGTGACCTTCAGATATTCAGTCTGACGCTCAGCTTTTCACATATTGCCAAGGAGAGATTGCGATTGCGAAATCACCATTGAAGAATGAGTGAAACCATCGTTAGGTTGTTGAGCATGGATAGAACACGTGACCTTCAGATATTCAGTCTGGACGCTCAGCTTTCCCTGACGCTCTCCCAACAAGGTATAGAGTCAACAACATTGGCGATACCACTCATTTTCTCTAATCTTCGAAGATCCTCTGCCAACTGTGAATGGCTGATTGTTTCAAGATCCTCTACCAACTGTGTGCATGACTGATCGTTTCAAGATCCTCTACCTGAGCGTGGATCGAACGCATGACCTTCAGATCTTTAGTCTGACGCTGAGGTTCCCTTACACTCTCTCAACAAATTGGCATTGAACAATGAAGGAGACCGCTATGGAAAAAATTCCCATTGGTCAAATCCCTCTTAACGAAATGCAATGGTTGAATTTAATATTCTGAAAGCTGGAAAAACAAAAAGTTAACTAAATTTAGCACAAAGAAAAACCCCCAAAAAGCAAACAGTTAACAAAATTTTAAAAGCGAAATATTAATTCCATTCTTGAAAGCTCTACAAAACAAAATAAAAGTTTAAAATAAAAATAAATAAAGCAAACAAAAAATATCCCTTAAATTTATAAGAGCCAAAATTTAAGAGCCAAAGTAAAAGGTAAAATTAAAAAAAAAAAATTCATTGCTTTTAAGAAAATATTTACCATTTCAAATACTAACAGTTGATGGTAAAGTACAAAATTAGAAGTAAAACTTTATCTTTATAGCATGGCAATAACATTATAAGATAATGAATTCACAGAATTACTCACCAGCAAAAAAAGTGATTATAATTTTTTTTCCCAGAAAAATAAAATTGTCAAAATAAAATTTGAGGATAGGTTGTTTAATAACAATTTTTTTTATTAAAATTTATATAGTTTAATAACATTTTTCAATAATAAAATAGTTTTTTGTTAATAAATAAAAGTAATTAAAAAATAATTAGTTTACAATTTTTTTAAGAAATTTTAAATGATTAATAATATAAATAAAACATTTACCTTAAAATTTATTTATAAGAGCTTTGCAAAACTCTAGTAGTCTCAAAAACCGTACCTACTAAATCAGTAAGGGTTTTTTTAAGTACAACCAATTAGTTATTGGATTAAAACAATGAGGGCAATTATAAAGAAACAGTAATTGAGATTCCCAATAATATTTTGATCTGAAAAAATATATATTAATATATGTATTTATATATTCACTAATTATAATGAATTTATTATTAGATATTTTTGTAAATTGCGCTATATATTAGCCTCCACAAATTGTTTTCCTTAACATTTGAGCACTATGACAACTATAATAATACAATATGTTTCCCTTAACCAAAAACCATTATGAATGTCAAATCATTGATACGACACAACCATAGTGCATTATGATCTTTAACACAATGAATTCTAAGAACTATGACCCATAGTAGACATTGTAAATCTTGAAATTTTATAACACACATCAATTTTAATATCAAACACATTAACTATAACATTAAAACTATAACTTCTATGCACTCAAAGTGGTCTAACATAGTCAAGATAAAGATGAAAAAAGTGTAATTCCAAATTCAATCCCATAAAAAAGGATAAATGTTGAGAATTTTGGAGATAATATTTTGATTATTGATATTGACCTAGAAAACACTTTTCATGAGTCAATATCATTAGAGTCAACATATGGTAATAATCTTGACTAGTAATGATGGTGTACATTTTGTAGATCTTTTAAGGTCTTAATGTTAGTGTGTGAATTTCATTTTAGTTATTATTTCTTCACGGTTTAATTTTATAAATAATTATATTTTTTTTCTATTTTATCCTTCTATGCATTAAAAAATATTCTCTATTTGGTTTCTGTTTATTCATCTTTATGTTATTGGGTTAAACATATATTGTTAAAATAAGTTTTTTATATCTTAATTTTTTTCTTACTTCTAATTTTTTCCTAGTGAGCATTAAATTAAATGTTGAGTTTTCAGTCAAATCTAATATGAAGGTTTGCTATTCTGCTACTTTCATCCATATGTCAACTATTAGGGATATATATTCTAAACACATTACATAAAACACGTATGCAATCTCATTTCTTTATTTAGAAATGGCATCCAAAGGAAACAAAACACAACAAAATGGGATGATAGTATAAATAGTACTTACATAAAAAATGTATGCAATCTCATTTCTTTATTTAGCAATGAAATTCAAAGGAAACAAATCATAACAAAACAAGATGATAGTATAAATATTACTTCTCCATTAACCTTCCTAGATTCAACAATAGTGTTATGTTTTTTGTTATTTTTTCACATTTCTCTAGCACAATGTGAATAATTAATTTTTTAGATATGCATGATATGTATTATGCCATTCAAAATAAAATGTTAAAATCAAAATAAGAATTTACTTTATGGATTTTAAATTAATAAATATATTAAACAAAACTTATTAAAATAAACCCCCATTCAAAAGGACATGTTACCATTGTCATTTTGCATCAATAGGGAGAGTCCCTAACATTAAACTCACTATGCTAGAAGAAATTGGCTAAATGACCATGATGACAAAAATCTACAACTGAGCAAAACACATTGGTGACATGTTGAATATGAATCTCTATGGATGTAAAAATTAAAATAACTCCATTTGGTTCCCCTATTTAGTCATTTGGCTAGCCATGAAGCAAAATTCACTAGTTAGCCAACAATAAATCTTTAGAAATCTTCCAGCAAATAGAGGGTACCTGAACACATACAAAAAGTGTTTCCTTCGTCATTGCATATTCAGTTTTCCCTCAAAATATCTTAAGTTTTGTATGTATACTCTTTAGATGTAGACCCGGAAGAGGTTCTATATCATCCTACAACTCACCAAATGTTTACCGAATCAGTTAATAATCTAACATAATATTCCTAGTTTTACCACCACCTTGAGAAGAACAAGGGGATATACTTTTACTTATTTCATTGTTTAAGAAGAAGAATAAAGGGAGGCATAATTTTACAAGGCCATTTACATTTGACCTATTATTACCTGTGATATAATCCCCTAAAAATGTTAAAGAAAATATTCACGGATCTCCTAAAATATGAAATAAAATAATCACGGAGTTCAAAACAAAAGGGAAGTAAACATCTACAATCAATGGGCATGAAATCCTGGCACGCATTCAACTTTAAGACCCACAACATCAATATAATCTACCCTAAATTGCATGAAAATTTTTTGAGCATAACATAGAAAAACATAGGAAAAAAGAAACCTAAAAAATTGCAACAACTTCTAGCATAATCTATTGAGCCTAACATGTTACAGTTGCTTGGACATGGAATAGATGTATTCATTGAAAAAATAACATAGAAAATGATGGTAGTTCAATAAATACAAGAACATAAGAAATCGACTCCATAGAAACTTGACATAGAAAATTCAAGTTCATCATAGGCATAGGACCAAGGATAATAAACTAAACCCAACAGGATAAAAAACAAGTTTTGAACATCGAATTCACTTTTGATTCACCCCTTGTTACTACAATAACAATTATAAAAGAAAATTACAGTCAAGATAAAATGTGATCCAAGCATACCTATACTTAGGAAGTTTCATTTGATAATGGAAACGAGTACACTTCAAATAAATTTGAAAACTATCTTTGCTAGCATGGGATAAAACATCAAACAATTGCTCCTTATAATCCACAATAGAATGGAGTATCTAAAACAATGAACAGGAAAATATTAAATATGGTGTGTTCCATGATGTTTTTCAAAAATTTTAAACTAATTTTTTGGGCTGACACAATTCTATGTGTTGTGTATATAAATAATAAGTGTCCATCTCTATTATAAACAAGACTCCTTGTGAAATGTGGTATGGCCACATTCCTTCGGTAAAGCATCTCAGGGTCTTCGGGCCTTTGGTTCCAATTGTTATCCCTTAATACCTAAGTAACAAAGAAACAAACTTGGTGCAATGAGTCATACATGTATCATTTTGGGTTATTGAAATACCTTCAAAGCATACTGCCTCTATCATGAAGTTTTTAACAAGTTTTTAGTATCTAGATATGTGATATTTCTTTAATCTTCCAAGGTTGAAAATGTTGTTGAGCGAGGGTTTGATCGCTTGGATAGATTCAGACATGCAAAGTATTTTCAATAATTTGATAACGAGATTCCACATATTAAAGGGGGCATTCCTATACCAGAGCAATATGTGGAATCTTCTTCTAAAGTACTTTTTCTCTCACACGAAGCTGCAACCACTGATCCATATGATGCTTTGGGTGATGTGATTGGAAGAGTTGGCATACTAAATAATGATTCATCCCTAACTCCGTCAATTGATTGGTCTGTACCATCTCATAAATTTCCTCGAAAATGGCTGACAAGGACGCCTTAAAGTGTTCATCCAAATGAGGTTTGAAAGACTATAACAAGAAGTTCAACCAGACAAAATGGAGGCGATATATATGAATCTAATTCACTTGTTGATATGGATGTTTCTTATGATTGTGAACTAAATTTGTCTTCATATTTTGAAGAAAATTCCTTCAAAGAAGCCGATTCTCATGATGAATGGAAATAAGATATGCAAAAGGAGTATGATACCTTGATAAATAATGGAACTTGGAAGGTGGTTGATCCTCCATTGGGAACCAAACCAACATGTTACAAGTGGGTCAACAAGAACAAGTATAAAGTTGATGGCTCACTTGACAAGCACAAATCTAGGCTTGTGGTAAAAGGTCTTGCACAGAAGGAAGGGGTCGATTATGAGGATAATTTTTCCCCTCAATAAAATGAGATACCATCTAGACACTCTTGCATTGGTAGCTCAAAATGACTGGAAAGTCCATCAATAGGATGTAAAAAATCTTTCTTGAATGGAGATATGAAATATAATGTTTTATGTCCCATCTAGAAGGATTTGTTGTGAAGGGTCAAGAACAAAAAGTATGGAAGCTTTTAAAATCCTTGTATGGCCTAAAGCAAGCACTACAAACCTGGTGTGAGAATTTAACTAAGCATCTTATGAAACTCAACTTCAAACATTATGATCCTGATGATGCAACTTTGTTTGTCAAGAAAGTTGGAAAAATAGTTGTATATATTGTGGTGAATGTAAATGATATTTTGATGACAAGGAACAATGAGAGCCACATTGCATCCATAAACAAGGAATTGAGGAAAGGTTTTGAAATGAATGACTTGGGATATGTTCACTATTATCTTGGTATTGAAGTAACTCAACATTCGAATTTTGTATTCCTATCTCAGAAGAAGTATATTGGAGATTTGTTGAATAAGTTTGGCATGGAAAGTGCAATCCTTTGAATACTCTAATGGAACATAAGTTAAAGCTCACATCCATTGAAGGAAAAGAATTTGAGGATTCAACAAAGTATAGAGAGCTTGTAGGAAGTCTCTACTACTTGACTACTAACAGACCAGACATTTCATTTGATGTTGGAACCTTCTCTAGATTTATGAAAAAGCCTTTTGAGGGACATTGGTCTAATGAAAAAATAGTTCTAAATTACTTGAAGGGAACTCAATACTTTGGACTTAAGTATACATAAGTGGGTGACTTCATCTTAATTGGATAATATCAATCAAGCTTCAATGGAGATAAAGAAGGTAGGGTATCTTCTTCAAGTTATGCTATGAGTCTTGGATAAGGTGTTGTGTCCTAGAGGCCATGCAAACAATCAGCTCTACTAGATTCCACAACTGATGCAAAATATGTGGCAGCAGTTGAAGTGAGAAATGAAATTGTGTGGCTCACAAAAATTCTGGGAAAATTCCAAGAGAAATAAGTGAATTCAACTCCTCTTATGATTGACAACACATTTTCAATAAATATGGTGAAGAACCCAAAGTTCCATGATAGAACGAAGCATATCAATACAAAATATTATCTGATTCGACATCATGTTGAGCCCAAGACAGTCCATCTACGTCATTGTTCCAAAAATAGGCAGATTGCATACATCTTCCATAAGCACTTGGAAGATAAAAGTTTGAAAGAATCAGAATGATGCTTGGACTCACCAACATCCCTTGAGATTAAAGGGGGGAATACTGAGACCTATGATAATCCCTTGGGATTAGGTAATCCATGTAAAATAGTGTAAATATAAAATAAAGAGAATTGTAATATGAAAAGACGCTTGGCGATGAAGCCCAACTGTCTCTCCCTCCATGTATATATCTATGATCAACTTTAATGGAAAATCAAAATTCATTTGAGGATTTACCTCCTCACATTACAAATAACATATTTGGAAAGTACAAGGTTATATTGGTTGTGAAATAATATTTTGAAGTTGCCAAAACACATTTCATTTGGATGAAAATGGTTGTTCAAGGAAAAGATAAATTAAATAGAATATTTGAATCTTACAACATGATATTGGATGTGAAATAATATTTTGAAGTTTTCAAAACACACTTCAGTGAGATATTTTCCCTCACTGCTAAGATAAGATTTATCGAGTTCTTATTATAAGTAGCAATAAATTTTGACTCAAAAATAGTATAGGGGACTGAGAAGACATGAATATGAATTTTATGGGGATGTTTTAGAGTATTCTTAGATGATCCAAATTAGGGTAGAAATTGTAGATAGAATCCATTTCTATTGTATGTTACTTTCTCAATAAGTGTTTTACACTAACTCTTTAGGAAAACACCCCTATTAGGGTCTTAACTAAAATAAATCCATTGTTTTAATTAAAATATTTTCATCTATTTAGCATATTCACATTTTGGTTGTGATTTTTCTGATCATGTGCCTAAGGATAATTTTTTAAGTTGGATAATAAGGTAATGAAATGTGTTTTCATTAGTTATGTGGTTTCTTTGAAAGCATACACTATTTGGGATTATGTAGATCATAACGTTAAGTATAAGAATATTGTTTTAAGAAAACTAAATTGTTGTCTCATTGTTGAATAACTAGAATAGGGTGAGAAGAAGCTAGTTGTTTAGCTTATTAGCAACAAACAAACATTATAAACTTTGAACGAGATATTAAACCAAATTTTCATTATGGTAGTAATCTGGAGGTATAAAAAAATTTATAATAGGAACTTGGAACTCCACCTTGGCCTCTCACAAGGTTAACTTGGATAAAAATAAGCCATTATATATACAATTATATTTTATCCAATTTCAAGTGTATATTTAATTTTTTTACTTACAACAATGAGCCTGTAATTATAAAAGAATATGAAAATCAAGTGCTAGAATTTGGCATGTATAAGATGACGACTTCATTTACTAAGAATGATATCAATGTGTGGTTTCTTAATGGATAAGAACCTCGATGCAAATGGGTGTTCAAGGAAAATATAAATTCAATAGAATTTTTGAGAACTAAAAGGTGATATTATTTATGAAATAATAGTTTGAAGTTCTCAAAACACACTTTAGATATTTCCCTTATTATATGTAGGAAAAACTTTCGATTTAAAAATAGGATAGGCAAATAAGAGGACATGAATAGAAATTTTATGGCGAGGTTTTAGATTGTTCTTAGAGGATCCAAGTTAGAGTAGACATTTTAGATATAATTCATTTCTATTGTATGTTACATAATAATATTTTTACACTAGCTCTTTAGGAAAACACCCATATTAGGGTCTTAGGTAAAATAAAGACATGTTTTCAATTAAAAGGAAGCCATCCATTTAGAATATTCACAATTTAGTGGAAAAGTTTATGATCATGTGCCTAAGGATAATTTTTTGAACTTGGATAATATGGTAGTGAAATGTATCTTCATTAATTATCTGGTTAGGGTGAAAGAATACAAGCTTTGGGATCATGTAGATGATAAATTTGAGAATAAAAAGTTTGTGTTAAGAAAACTAATTTCTTGTCCCATAGTAGAATATCTAGAACAGGGTGAGAAGAAGCTAGTTGTTTAGTTGTTTATAAACCACAAAAAATTAGAAAATTTGATCCACATAATGAACCAAAGTTTTATGATGGTAGTAATGAGGAAGAATTAAAACATTAGAAGAGGAAGTTGGAACTCAACTTTAGCCTTTGAGATGTTGAACTTGGAAAAAATGGACCACTAGATATATACAATTATAGTTTTTCCAATTTCAATTGTATATTTCATCTTTTTACTTACAACAATGAGCCTCTAGCTATAAAAGAATATGGAAATCAAGGAGTCCTAGAATTGGGAATGTATAAGAAAATGACTTCATTTACAAAGAATGATATAAATGTAGTTTTTCTTAATGGATAAACACATCGATGCACATGGGTGTTCAAGAAATAGATAAAAGAAACTATAAGTTCAATAACAAATTTAAAAAGTACAAGGTGACATTGGTTGTGAAAGAATATTTTGAAGTTGTCAAAACAAATTTTAGTTGTATGAAAATGGGTGTTCAAGGAAAATATAAACTCAATAACATAATTGAAAATCAAAGATGATATTTGTTGTGAGATAATATTTTGAAGTTGCCAAAATAGAGTTCAATGAGATATTTTCGACCACTTCTAAAGTAACATCTATGAATTTCTTATTATATGTAGGAATAAATTTTGATTTAGAAATAGAATAGGTGAATTGGAAGACATGAATAGGACTTTTATGGGGAGGTTTTAGAGTATTCTTAGCGGATCCAAGTTAGAGTATAAATTTTAGACATAAGCCATTTCGATTGTATGTTACCTAATTAATAAGTTTTTAACACTATATCTTCAGGAAAACACCTCTATCAGGGTCTTAGGTAAAAGAAAGCCATCATTTTAATTAAAATAAAGCCATTGGTTTAGCATATTCAAATTTTAGTTACAAGGTTTATGATCATGTGCCAAAGATACTTTTTGAAGTTAGATAATGAGGAAGTGAAATGTATCTTCATTAATTATGTGATTGGTGTGAAAGCATAAATACTTGGGGTCATGTAGGTGACAACATTAAGTATAATAATGTTGTTTTAAGAAATCTAAAGTCTTCTCCCGTAGCTGCAAAGCTAGAACATGGTGAGAAGAAGCTAGTTTTTAGTTATTTAACAACGACTAAAGATTAGAAAATTTGAACCACATAATGAACCAAAGTTTCATGATGGTATTAATAAGGAGGTATAAAAAAATTTAGAAGAGGAACTTGGAACTCCATCTTAGCCTTCGAGAAGGAAGTTTCATGATGGTATTAATGACGAGGTATAAAAAAATTAGAAGAGGATCTTGGAACTACAAATTAGCCTCTGTGAAGGTGAGCTTGGATAAAAAATCCATTAGACATATATAATTATAGTTTATGCAACTACAATAGTATATTTCTTTTTTTTCAATTGCAAAAATTAGCATATAACTATAGAAGAGTATGAAAACCAAGTCATACTAGAGTTGGGCATGTAGAAGGAGATGGTTTCATTTTTTACTAGGAGTGATATCAATTTATGGTTTCTAAATGGATAAAAACATGATTCAAATGGTTGTTTAAGGAAAATCCAAATTCCATATAATCTTTGAAAAGTACAAGGTGATATTGGTTGTGAAAGAATATTTTGATGTTGTGAAAACACATTTTATTTGGATGCAAATGGGTGTTCTATGAAAAGATAAATTCGAATTTTTGAACAATACAAGGTGATATTGGTTGTGAAATAATATTTTTGAAGTTTTCAAAACACACTCTCCTTCTACTAAAATCACATCTATGAAGTTCATATTATATGTAGGAAAAACTTTTGA
>APFE031284054.1:0-16359 GCA_000404065.3 Pinus taeda
AAAAATCCAAAGATAGGACCCAAGAACTCAATTCACCATAGGTTAACACTTAAAGGAAGTCAGAGCATGTTCCTCCATGAATTCTGAGTAATAAGCATTAAGATTATGGAAGTAAAGCATATCAAAGATAAAATGTGAAGCTCATTGAAGTACACTAAGAATCTCAGCTTCAAAAAATTCCAATTGCTCCTGTATATATCAATCCCTGCATAGCATTTACAAAAGTAGTCTTTTTCTCTAACATTTTCCAACCCTTAAATACATTAGTTCTTCTCCCATATATAGATTTCATGTATATTCCTTCCTCCAGCATGAGGGGAATTCGAATTCCTCCTAATTTGAAACCTATTGACACTTAAAACTAACTATTTCATACAAAGGATAGCTAACTAGGAGTCCTAGAGACCTAATACAACTAGGAGTGTAACTCCTTATTATGATTACAACAACCTTATATAAACATTTAAAACATTCTTTGACACCTAAAACTCCATGAAGTCGAACTTGATGGTGCTCATAACCTTCCAGCTGGCCCTTGATGACTCATCCTTTTGATGTTCCTAGAAACTAGGAGACTGTCCCTTGCTCTGTTCTGGCTGAAAAATGGGTCTTGGGACAGAGCTCATAACTTCTCACACGCAACGTATTTGGAAAAATGGAAGGATTATTTTGTGAACCAATCCATGCTGAACAAAAACCTCTCTGGGTGTTTTGAAACACCTTCCCTACCTCTCAGAATGTGTCTTTGAAAAACAGGTATAAAACAGAGAAATATGGCTGTGAAAAACTTGCACCTATAGCAGCTTCGTAGCGCAAGTTTAGTCACCCATTTCTCCCAGATCATAATTAATTTGAAGAAACGGAAAGCAGTTTTTCTATATCAGTATGTTAGGAATAAAAACCTCTTTCACGTTTTCAAAATATTCTTTCAATGGCTCTGGAGACCTCCTGGAAGTTGACTACTTAAAACAGTTTTTCTCCTGAAAAAGGTTGCTTCAGTGATTTCGTAGCGCAAGGTTTGGTATGTGTATATGTCTTCATTTCTTGAATTTACCTTTTTATTAGGGCTCCAACTTCTCAAGTGATCTTATTACACCTTTGCAGCAACATCATTTTCAAAATAATACTCTCTTTCTTTCAAGGTAGATCCTCAAAAACAAAACTGTCACCTTCAGCAGTTTCGTAGCGCGCTACGAAACTGCTGTGTGAGTCAAAAACACATAGTTCTCTTTTTAAAATTGTCTTTATTGGGATTTCAGTGACTACAGATATAACCTCTGGAGAGATTGGTAATTCAAGCACTCCAACCTTTGAATTAAATCCTGTGAAATTGGAAGCAAATTCTATGGTAACTTGCATGTGACCTCCTTGAAGTTTTTCACAGAATCTCCAACAGCCAACCTATTTGAAAGCTTGTTCAATATTAGACACCTGCCTGACCTATGATTCTTCTTTTCTGTAAACAACTCCATGGAATTCCTGCAAGATGAAAATTGAAAGAGCTTGCACCATCTTAATCTCGATCATTGCCTCACTTGAAATGAAAAGGGAAGCTACTTCACTTGGATTTCAAAGAATTCTGATTAAGTGCTTGTCAATTTGCTTCTCATAGATGAACCCATATGTAACCATACCTGAAAATCCTTGGCTCTTTTTTTAAAATTTGAAACTTGAGTGCACCAAGACACCTAACGAACCCAATGTTAAGAATGAGCAGTCAAATGTGATAGGCAAGGTGTATGGATTGACAATTGATGATGAAAATCTAACAAATTCTAGTAGATTTGACAGTTGGATGACATTTGACACAGATCTGCATGAATCCCTGATTTCATAGTGCAGCCAGTGCAAATTCTGGGTTTTACGCTACGAAAACTCCTAGACTGGGTTTTGCGCTACGAAAACATCTAGACGGTTTCGTTGCGCATAAGAACTTTGAAATAGGATTGACATATGGAGCTTAGGTGTGATGTGAGACCAGTGATGGATGAAAACAGAGTGTTGACCTTTATTTAAACATACCAACAAGACTCCTAGGACTTAGACACTAAAGCAAACATGGAAACATTAAACCTGGACTAACACCTACCCTTTACAATCAAACTGATGTGAACAATTTAGAAATTGTTTCCTAAGTGATAACAGCCGAGATCCTTCAGCGGCTACCCAGAGGCGACGCATCCACTTCCAGCAGCTCCTATGGAAATGCCACGCCCTTTAAGGTACAAGTTAATTTGGAAATCCCCATCTTCAAGGGTCAAATAGACGTAGATGCCGTAGATAAATGGTTAAATCTGTTAGAGGGTTATTTTTCTGTTCACGAATTTTCGAGTGAGGAAAAGATTATTTTCACTCTTCTCAAAGCAACCCCCTACGTCAAGGACTTGTGGGAAACCTACTGCAAGCAAAAGGATGAAAGCATAGGCTCACTATTATTAACCGCACCCACTTGAGCTTCATTCCAGGATGCCATCAACAAGCAGTACTACCTTGTCAAAAGCTATGAGGACAAATACATAAAGTGGACAATGCTGCGACAGGGAAGGGACCAAGATATTCCAGAGTTCACCAACATTTTTCATACCATTCGCACACAGTTGGGTATCAAAGATTATGATCTGCATTTGGTACTCAAATACTGTGGCTGCCTACACAGATACATCTAGAAAGAGATGGAGTTCGTGAACATCTCCTCGCTCGGTATAGCATACCGATACGCTGTCAAAATCGAGCAAAAGTTCAAACAGAAGAAGCAAGACTTTGGATCTGTGAATCCGAAGACCAAAGGACAAAGCCAAGGCGGGGTGACCCAAGAAAACCCATCGAAGCCACAAGAAAAGAATAAATCCACGAAGTTGAAGAAGGACACAGGAAAGTGGTGTGAGTTCCACAAGAGCCCCACTCACAACACAAGTGAGTGTCAGACCAAGGAGTCACTGGTGGCCGAGTTGAAGGCTTCAGAATCAGACACATGTTCCAACTCTGAGACATAACTCGACAAGGAGAATGGAAAAGGGAAGCAAATCATTGATGTAGAGCCCAGCGTCATTGTTGCCACCGCCAAGATCTAGAAGAATGAGCCCGAAGATCCAGAGGAGGGGGAACGCCTTTTCCACTCACAGATGTGGGTGAGGGGTTCACCGCTGCAATTCATTATCGATAGTGGTAGCCAAAAGAACCTCATTTCAGCAGAGTTCATGAGGAAGTTGGGCGTACTGACTACACAACACCCGTAGCCGTACAGTATCGGGTGGCTTCATGAAGGACAAGATCTCAAAGTTCGCCAGCAGTGCCACCTTCGCTACAACATCAAGCCCTTCATAGACGAGGTATTGCATAATGTTACACCTCTGGATGTTTGTGATGTACTATTAGGGCAACCATACTTGTGGAGGTGACATGTTGTGTATGAGTCAAGGCCTCGCACTATCATTATTTCTTAGGGTGATTCATTATACAGGATACCAGAGGTAGCCCCACCTACCACCACCTCTTTGATCATTGCTAAGGAAGGCAGCAAGCTCATCTCATAGACTAGGAAATTTAGTTTCTATCTAGTTCACTCCCAAAGTAAGGGGAAGATCATAGCCACATCCATGACCCCCATGAAGGGTTCCTCCACACAGCAGCAGCAGAAAAGGGATATGGTCATGACAGAACGCAGGAACAACTTCTCCTCATCCACAGGGGTACCACATAAACTTCAAGTGGGCAACAAAGTATGGTTGCATCTGCAGAAAGAACACCTTACAAGAGCCCATCGGAAGCTCCGACCACGCCGACATGGTCCTTACACCCTTACCAAGGCTGTGGGAAATAATGCTTTGGAGCACAACATTCCTCCATACCTTCACTTGCATCGAGTGTTCAATGTGGACAGTTGTCAACCAAGCTTCCTACCATTATGGGACACATCAGAAGTTGCAGAACAGTGCACCAAGGACCAAGTTCAGCAGATGGAGGAACTCAACGCAATGGGGACCATTGCTTCCTAAGGGCGGAGGAATGATCCAGGTGGATGTTGGTGGCCACCCACCTATCCCACTTGGACCCCGACAACTGTCTCTTTCAGTTTTTCAATTTCCGTATTTGTACCACAACTTACTATTTTTAGCAGTTTTTTCGGGTCCTGAACTTCTAGAGCCGTTTTGAGTCCCTAAACGATGTTTTTGGGAACACTGGGAGTAACATGGGTCCATGAACTAATGTTTCTCTTCCCAAAGTTGTAGTTCTTTGATAGATATTTCTAATGAGCTATTGTATGTGCCAAATGGAGATCAGGTGCCAAAGTTATGACCCAGGGAAGTTGATGTACGAAATTACCCAAAACGAGGCCCACAATTTGGCATTTCATCTTCTAGGGTTAGGTTTTGGGATGTTAAGGGTTTTCCATTATTTCTAAACAATAAATAGGCCTTTGAGCCTCATTGTAACGTAGTTCAGAGGCATGTAGCCACCACATCTCTTCTTAGAGATAAGCTACCATCACCCTAGATAGTTTATTTCCATTTCTGTTTGTAAGCATATTTCAATATTTTACATTAATGAAATGAAGTATTATTTCCGCTACATCTCTATGTTCATGGTCATCTCTGTAATTTGTTGCGTTCCTATTTAAATCCTGATCACATGTTGAGAGAATTTCATAGATCTCATCTTCTCTTACATATCTCCTTATGATTTGACCATGCCCAAAATTGAAGAGGTTTCCCCAAATCCAAGTATAAGGAGCACTTTTCATGATACTTTTGCTCTTTTCCTTTGAAGACAATTAGGGGGAAATTGGCCAATGACCAAAATTTTTTCTTATTAGAAAACCATGGAGACAATAATTATATGGAAAAGAGGTTCTTATCAGGAATTTTTTCATACACCATCTCTTCATTTTCCTCAGACAAGGTTAGCCTAGACAAGAAATCTACAACTACTTTTTATTTCCTTGATTTATCAACAATGATTATATCAAATATTTGTAGCATCAATAGCCATATAATATTCGAGAATTTACATTAGGTTTATTCATAAATTACTTAATGGCTACATGATCAATGTGCATAAAAACCTGATATCCAGTATTGTAGTCCCTGAATTTATTCAAAGAGTGCACAATAGACAAAAGTTCTTTTTCGATAAATATGTAATTGAGTTTAACCTTGGAAATTTTTTTACTAATGAAATATATGGAATAAGGAAATTGACCTTTAAGCTTCCCCAATGATTCCCACACTCCTTTTTTTGATGCATTTATGTGAATGTGGAAAGAGAAGGCCTAATTTGGGCCCCTAAGGACTAGTGTAGTTGTCAATCTATCTTTAAGTTCTTCAAATGTCTTTTGACATAGGTATGTCCAAAAGAAAATTGAATCTCTTTTTAGTTGACAAACAAAGGTGAATAAATTTTTTTGAAATCATTAATAAATATCCTATAGTACCTAACACATCCTAAAAGGCTCCTAGCATCTTTTTGTTTTTGCGGGACGTGAACTTTTCTAATAATGGAAACTTTACTGGGATCAACCTAAATCCTTTCTTTAGAGAGGAAGTGGCCTAGAAATATTCTTGAATTCACAAAATATTGGCACTTGGATTAAGGAGAGATTCACCTCTATGCATATTTACAAAACCTAACATGGGTTGGAGAGAGCTTCTTGAAAAACATCTCCATAAGGTGTGAAGTCATTCACGTAAATCTCGACTTTCATGCAGAAGGTCAGAGAAAATACAAAATATCTCCCTATAGAAAGTGGTAAGGGAATTGCACAAGCCAAATGGAAGGACCCTGTAGGAAAAGGCCCCTCATGGACAGGTGAAAGTAGTATTATTATGGTCTCTAGGACTATTTCGAATTGATTATACCCATAAAACCTAACCAGAAATGAAAAAAACTTCTTTCCTACAAGAGCAAAATTTGTAAATAAAAGGAAAAGGAATGTGATCTTTCTTGGTGGCATTTTCAATGTATCTAAATTCAAGCTCTCCATTTCCCATTCTTCTTAGGAAAAATTACTAAAGCTGAGACCCACTCACCATACGAATTGGATAGATAAAACTCGCATCTAATAATTTCTACAATTCTTGTTTTACAATGTCCTTTACTGCAGTTCATTCTTCTATGAGGTTGGAAAATAGGTTTATGGTATTCCTCAATGTGTATATGATGAGCACATATATACGGGTGAACTCCCGTCATCTGTTTGTAATCCCATGAAAAATCATCAAGATTCTATCTCAAAATAATGAGAAATTGTTCTTCTTGATTAGTTGAAAAAAAAAGGGTTGATTTTCAGAGATTTGGAGGCAATAGTTTCTATGATTTTTACATTACTTTGGTCAAAAACAATAGTGATTGAACCTTCACATGAGATATCTTGATCGCATGCAGGTTTTCCTAAAGATTCTTCTTTTAGGCCATCAATATTCATGGTATCAAGATAATAATTTTGCATAAATTTTTCGATTAGATCATCCTCATGCAATTCCTTGCTACCAATAGTAGTTTGTAATGTAAAAATGGGGTAGGGTGATGAATGATATATTTCTTCTTCTTCTTCCTCTTCTACCCACATATGAAAATCATGCTCAACAATGGGTTGAGCAATGATATCAAGTACAAGTTGTTTTCTTAGCTACCCATTTGTGATTGTCATATTTACAACTCTACAATTAATGTAGGCATCGATAGAAGCCAACAAAGGTCCTCCTCGGATAAGAGAATAGCCATTGAAATTGGTTTTGAGATGGAGAACAAGGAAATCAGTAGGGTACTCCTAGGAATCAATGGAAACCATTGCATCCTCAATGATGCCCTCTGGCACTACTATGGATTTCTTAGCAAGATGTAGCACTATCATGATTTTCCTTAAGGCTCCTTGGAGATTAAGCTTGAGAATAGTCTCCTTGGTCATGAAATTGATTGTAACCCATAGATCAATGAGGGAGTTGAGGACTACAATGTTGTTAATGTGTACATGTATTACCGGGGTTGCAGGATCCAAATACTTTTGGATTGTGATCTTCCCAAACACTAGAAATTACCAACTTTACAATTCAACAAAGATTGGTGGTACAAAGAGAAATTACCAACTTTTGGGGTAAGACCAATCAAAGTCTAATCGGCTGTAAATCCATGCCGTTTCAATTACAAATTTCACATGTCGTTTCGGGACACCTGGACTGCCTCCAACTCCATCTAGAAGTCGCCACTATCGAATCAAAAAGTCACTTTCGACTTAAAAAGTCAACTGTTTACAATTCGTTCTCTTCCTCTTAATACATGCAATTCCATTTCCTCCTCTTCATGCATGTATTTGCGAAAAGGCATTGTTCAACTATTTTAAAGTTAGACTTTTTTTCCCGTTGCGATGTTGCTATTATTATATATATATATAAAAAATGTTTTTTTATAGTGGATTTATTCATTGAAAATTTGATACATATTTTTAAATAAATTAATAAATAAAATGAGTATATTTAAATTTTTAAAAAATCATTTTTTATATATCATGTTAATTTTAATATCTATCTTTTATCTATGAATAACTATTTAAACATCAAATAATGTGATTGATTTAGAATTTGACCAAAAAGTATTAGTATTATTAGTAATGTTCTTTCTCAAGTATATAGAAAATCTCTATTGTATTGTAACAAAGGGGGTTCAATGTCAATTAAAGATAATTATGACAATTGGGCGGATAAAAATGCTTATGTGAGCTTACAACTCAATATAGCTATCTCATTGGGAAAGGAAGTGTTGGAAAACATAAACTCTAACGCCCCACTTAAGCTAAACATGGGGAGTAAAGATAAAGATAAAATTTGGTCCCAGCAACAAGGCATGATAAGCTACCCAAGTACAAACTTTCATAAGCTAAGACAAGGAGAAAAACCATTAAGAAAAAAATCCTCTCTAATGGAGAGAAAGGTGTTAGTGCTTAGATAATAATGGAGTTGAATCTGTAGATCCTAGAACAATCCACTAAATGACAAAAGTAAAGGCTCACTCCAATCAAGAAGTACAATAAGTTGAAGTACCAAAATTTTGACAAAGGCTTCAAACAAAAGTAACACCATCAACCAACAAATAAACAATGAGGCTTATATGGCAAGTTGAGCTCAAACACGGTACAACAAAACTTATGAAGATGTATGAACATCGTCACCATCATGTTGATGAAACATAAGAACTGACAACAATCAACAACAACAAACCAATGACAGTAGTATCTATCATCAGCTAACTTTTTCCATGAAACACAACTATGAGAGGAGAGAGAACCAATAATATCTCATATCAAAAAATTCCCCCCATAAAAACACAACTTAGGGAGTAGTGAAAATCAACAAATAATAAGAAGAACTTTATATGACTACACAACTAATTAGACACAATGCTATGAATTCTACAAACATTTGTTTACATGATTCCATGAGCATCCATTGATCCAACTACAATGGATCTTGATGGTTGGCATTGGTCCATGGTTTATGATTTCATGTCTCTTTTGCAATGATCTTAGTGCAGCGCTACTATGTGACCAAGAATGTTGATGCTTGTGTGAGTTCCTTTGATGAGAATGTTGATATATCTTAGTTTTAGAGTGCAACAGCATTGCCATGTGGGATGACATTAACAACCATGTCATCGATCTATTTATCACAATTACCATGAGAATATTCTTCCAACACCTTAGTCTAAATTCCTCTACCAAGAAATGACAATTCTCTAGTCTCAACAAAGCTAAAGGTAATGGGGTAGAAACAAGATCATGTCCAAAACATGTGCTTGATATCTACAATGTAGGTTTAAACGATGCCCTATCCATTCTTCCCAAATCCTCCTATTGTATATCCCATTTTTCTTAGCAAACGAGACCGAATACTGATGTTGTATTTTTCAAAGCTAGGTGAAACAAAAAACCCATTATCAACATCAGTAGGTGAGCGTCGGATGTGAGAGGATGATGAAAACAAGGTGGTAGTCTTAAAAAAAGACTATTGGTTACTTTATAGCCAATCAGATGCGTTCAAGCCGATTTTGTACATGGCTTACTGTACACTGAGGGTCCCATTTTTCCCTTAAATATGTCAGTCCCACGTTGACTTTCCCTTTATAAACAATACTTCACTCTACGTCGTTGATCTCTTCTTTCTAGATTTAACAGTCCTCACACAACCCGATCAACCAAAATAATTCAGTGATCACTCTACGTTTTTGATCTCCTCTCTCCAGGTCTAACGGTCATCATTCAACCCGATCAACAAAATTATCCAGTCTTCCTCCATTGTTGATCCAAATGCTCCTGATCCAACAACTAATAGCAATATTGGGTGAGCCACTTGCATGGAGATTACCCACTCAATAAAGTGGTTTTCTCTCTCCACCCAAGTGCTACGTGTCGCTTGATTAATGGAATCGGGTGACTACCCCAATTTACCACTTACAACTTTTCCTTCGCCCGATAACCACCTTCGTTGATTAAAACCCGCTTTTCCAATATAACCACATGCATTAAAGCAAACTTAAATAAAGCGCTTAATCAATGTTTTAACGTTTAATTCCAAGATTACCCCTTGACGCTAAATGACTGCGATTTAGTGAAAAACACATAAACACTTAGAATTAATGTTAAAGTGTGAAAACAGAGAAAATACTCGGTTAATCTTGAGAATGTGGATACACAGAGATAGACGAGAGTCTACACCAGGAATAACACACAGATGCACACTAAACCAATTTATTCAATATAATAGAAGTTACAGAGTCTTGGCCCTCTTGACTCAATTACAACAATTCATTAGACCTTTGCCTGAATCTCAAAACCATATCTATCACTCAAACTCTCACCTCTCACTCAATTCTCAATCATCTCAGCTAATCCTTTTCCAATACATTTTCTTAGCAGGAAATCTTTCTTTTCTCAAATACACCATCACTAAATCTCCCACTTGGAATTCTTTCTCTCTTCTTTTCATATCAGCTCTTTGTTTCTATTTGCCACTACTTTCCTGCAATCTGCCTTTGACATCTTCTTGTAGTCTTTGCATCTACTTTGTAAACTCTTCAACTTTTGCACTTCGTGTTTCTTGTTTACCCAAATTGCTGAGCTCATACACACCTCTTGGATTCATCCCAAAAATAATGTGAAATGTACTCATTCCAGTACTTCGATTTGGAGTGTCATTATAAGCAAACTTAGCCTGAGCTAATGCTAAATCCCATTGCTTAGGATTTTGATACACTAAACTTCTCAATATGTTCCCCAAGATTTTGTTTACCACTTCGGTCTGTCCATTTGTTTGAGGATGGTATGCTGAACTGAAACTGAGGTTAGCTCCTATTTTCCTCCAAAGAGTTCTCCAGAAATGCCCTACAAACTTTGTATCTCTATCAGACACAATACTTACAGGCAATCCATGTAAACTTACAATTTCTGAAAAAATATGTGTTGCATCACTAGTCTTCTTACATGCAATGAAATGTGCCATCTTGGAAAATCTATCTACGACAGCATAAATGGAATCATTCCCCCTTTGAGTTTTAGGTACCCCAAAACAAAATCCATGCTAATTGCATCCCATGGTCGGTCTGGTATTGGCAATGGTTGGTACAATCCTATATTTTGGTTTCCCCCTTTAGCATGCTGACATATCCTGCACTTCTCAACAAATCTCTTAACATCAGTCTGCATATTTGGCTAATAGTAAAAAGCATTTACCTGAGAAAAGGTTTTGTCTTGTCCAAAGTGACCAGGTAATCCTCCAATGTGTTTCTCCTTTATTATGTTTTCCCCCATAGAACATTTAGGAATGCATAACTTGTTGCCTTTAAACAATAAACCTCCTTGGATAAGGTAATCTAACCACTAACTTCTGTTATGAACTATTGGATTTTGTACTACTGTATAAATATCTTTGAAATCTGCATCATCTTTATACATTTCAACCATTTCTTCAAATCCTAGAACACCAACTTTTAATTCTTGCGCAATGAAATTTACCCTGCTTAAAGCATCAACAACTTTGTTCAACTTACCACTTGTATGTTTTATCACAAAAGTAAAGCTCTGCAAAAAATCTACCCACTTGGCATGTTTCTGGTTCAATTTTGGTTGGATGTTTATGAACTGTAATGCATGATTGTCAGAATACAATATAAACTTCTTTGGTAGAAAATAATGTCTCCATTCTTTTAAGGCTTGTACAATAGCATAAAATTCTTTATCATAAGAAGAATACTTCTTCTTAGCTTCATTGAATTTCTCACTCAAGTATGATATTGGTCTTTGTTCCTGATTCAAAGCTACTTCAATTGCAACTCCACTAGCATCTGTTTCAAATTGAAATACTTTTTCAAAATCAGGTAAAGCTAAAATTGGTTTCTCTATGATTTTCCTCTTTAGCAACTTAAAATTCTTGTTTGCTTCTTCTGTCCACTTGAATGGCTGATTAGTCTCCTTGATTGTTTCAAGAATTGGTGCACAAGTCTAACTAAAACCTCTGGAAAATTTCCTATAAAAACTTGCAAGACCATGAAAAATTCTTACCTCAAATATATTCCTTGGAATAGGCCAGATCCAAATTGCTTCGACTTTCTTTGGATCCATTTTCAGTCATTCTTTAGAAACTACATATCCCAAGTAAATTAATTATTCTTTCATGAAACTACATTTCTTCAGATTTATCAATAGTTTCTCTTTCTCGAGAGTTCTTAAAACCAATTTAAGATTCTCTAGATGTTCTTCTTTACTTCTACTAAAGACTAGAATATCATCAAGATAAGCAATAATAAAATTGCTTGCATATTCCTTCAAGACTTCATTTATCAATCTCATGAATGTGCTAGGTGCATTAGTGAGTCCAAAAGGCATCAATAACCACTCATACAAACCCACTGTTTGTTTTAAATGCAGTCTTCCATTCATCTCCTTCTCTAATTCTTATTTGATGATATCCACTCTTTAGATCTGTTTTAGTAAAATACATTGACCCACTCAAACAATCCATCAAATCATCCATGCATGGTAAAGGAAATCTATATCTGATAGTGAACTTGTTTATGGCTATGGAATCTATACACATACGCCATTCACCTCCTTTCTTTGGACTGAGTATTGTTGGTACAGCACATGGACTAAGACTCTCTCTGATTAGTCCCTTATCCATCAGTTCTTGCACTTGTCTTCCAACTTTTGAATTCTCTTGATTAGTTAACCTATATGCTATTTTGTTTGGAAAACTTGCTCCTGGTATTAGATCAATATGATGACTAATAATCCTTATTGGTGGAAATGCATTTGGAAACTCATCCACAATAATATCAACAAAACCATTCAAGAAAGTTTTGATTTCTTCAAGTAAATCATCTAACCTTGTGGAAGTCAAAATTACCTTAGGTCTCCCTATGACAGCAAAATGCATTTCTTCACCTTTTCCAACCTCTTGCAACAACTCCTTCCTACTCATCAACATAACACTACTTCCAGGTGCTTATTTGTCAGCTTCATCCTTTAATGGCAATATTGTATGTTTATTTCCATCCTTCTCCAGAGTATAAGTATTTTTCCTTCCATCATGAATAACTTTCCGATCAAACTGCCAAGGTCTTCCTAGCAATACATGGCATACATCCATTGGCATCACATCACACAATATCGCATCTTTATAAGTACCAATCTGTATCTCTACCTTGCATTGTTCTATCACAATAATATGATGTCCTTTCTGCAACCATGACACTTTGTAAGGAGTAGGGTGTATTGTCTTCACTAATCCTAGCTTATCAACCATCTCTGTAGAAACAAGATTATCAATACTTCCACTGTCAATTATCACTTTACAACATTTACCTTTGGATTTGCATGTAGTTCTAAATAAACTCTTCCTCTAAGTTGGTTCTCCAGTCTCTTTCTCTGCCTTAAGCAATACCCTTTTCAACATCAGGGATTCTCCTACTTCAGGGGATTCTTCCTTGTCTGTAATTTGATTTTTTTCTTCCTTTGCTTCAACCACATTCACATTTCTCTGACTTGTTGTTCTATTATGAGGACTGTTATATACCTAGGGGGGGTAATATAGGGTACAAAGGGAGGTACCCAAGGTAATAATGTAATAATGGGATGGACCATAGTTATAAATAAGGTGGTTAACCCATATCATGTAAGGGACCACAAGTAGTTAGTAATAATGTAATGGGCCCATGGTATTAGTGGATGGTATGAGGGACCATGGTAATGATCCATGGTATTGCATGTGTGAGGCCTATATAGAGGCTAGAGACTCCACATGGAGGATTTCAAGGAATAGTGTCAAGGATTATTGTATGTACAGGCATATGGCTTGTGGAGTGTTCTCCTTCCTTAAGGAGTGAATCTATGGTGTTGCCCTACCTTAAGGGTTTGATCAATAAAGAATCATTTCGTATTATTTATGGGTTTATTTGCATTATATTATATTTTCATATCAGATCTATAATATTTCTGGGTTAGATCTACAACAAGTGGTATCAGAACTATAACAATTGGTATCAGAGCTATAACAAGTGGTATCGGAGCTATAGTAAAAGTAAAAAAAAAGTAAAAAAAATAAAATCTCCACGATTTTGCCCAAGAAAGTGCTCTGATACCACTTGTTATAGATATAACCAGGAAATATTATAGATCTAACAAATATACCCAATAATAACAAGCATATGGCTTGTGGAGTGTTCTCCTTCCTTAAGGAGTGAATGTAT
Organism: Pinus taeda; assembly: GCA_000404065.3. Taxonomy (NCBI): domain Eukaryota; kingdom Viridiplantae; phylum Streptophyta; class Pinopsida; order Pinales; family Pinaceae; genus Pinus; species Pinus taeda. The sequence continues at coordinate 13,732 of APFE031284054.1, forward strand.
GGTGTTGCCCTACCTTAAGGGTTTGATTAATAAAGTGAATCATTTTTATATGTTTTGGTACAAGATTTGCAAAGTCTAATTGTCTATCTAGATTCTATGTGAAAAAATACCCAATTTCAAAAAAAAAATCGGTCGAATCGGAGTCCAGATGAAGGAGATATTGCTGATTTAAAAATCAGTGGGGTTGCAGACAATTTTTTGGGGCATCGAATTTGCGGCGTAGATCTGGACGTCCCGGCGTAATATCTACAAAATATAATTGTATATTTGGATTCTTTGTGAAAAAATACTCAATTTCAAAAAAACAATTAGTCAAATCAGAGTCCGGATGAGGGAGATATCGCTGATTTAAAATCAACGCTTTTTTGCAGAAATTTTGGTGATGACGAGAGAGTTGCAGCGTAGATCTAAAGTTCCAATGCCTGGATCAAGATTTCTATCACATGGGTAGATGCAGAATGATTTTTCCATTTCCAAAAATAGGTCATAATAGGAATTTTGAGCAATATTGACGGAATTGAGGCCATTTCAATTTTTCGCCCATTTTTTTGTGATGGCGGGCCTAGATCGGAAATTGAAGGACTTGTATAAATTTGATGGCTCTCATCCAGCCAAATGGCTAGCACAAATGGAGAAATATTTCAAATTCGATTACGTCTATGATGATGACACTCAGCTTAAGATGGGGAACATGTACTTGGACAATGAAAGACGAGAATGGTGGCAAGGGCATCAACGTGGCTATGGAAGGTTCTTGACTTGGGACGCCTTCAAAAAAGCTCTTATGGAACACTTTGATCGTAAAATTCTTGTGGATAAGCTCACACAGGCAGACACATAGCCTAGCAAAGATTTTATTTTTACAGGAAAGAAGGAAACCAAGGGACCTAAAGGGTTATTTTCTGCTGGTATCTCCTTATTACAGGTTCATGGATTGATTCAGAAAGAGAAGATCATTGTTTTTATAAATCCTAGTTGCAAACATAATTTCATCAATGTTAATTTGGAAAAAAAATTGCAAGTTCCTGCAAAACACATTGAAAACACACAGGTGGATGATGAGGATGTCCAAGTGTATAAGGATTTGAAGATTTCTATGGATAAGTATATGTTGCATGGTGATTTTTATACTTCAGAGACAGATAATATGGATGTTGTTTTGGGATACCCATGGATGGAATCAGTGGGCACTATAAATATTAATGTGCAGAATAAATTCTTGAAGCTCTCGTATAAAAAGAAGAAAATTACATTACAGGATATTTCCATCAATAAACAGGTAGAGTCCATGGACGTTGACGCAGAAGATGTTCCAGGGACTGACATATCAAATGATGAGCAGTTGATGGTCAATAATTATACAAAAACAGAGGTTGAAGCCGAAAAGGTAACAAGTGCTGACACATCTAATGAGGGTTCAGTGGTTGAAGTCATATTGGAAAAGAAGACATCACAACAGACACCACATCAGGGTGAATTAAAGAAAAAGACACCATGGGTTAAAACTTCAACATATCATCACCCACATCACCCCGCAAGACAACCATCAAGATGGAAACCAAGTAGTCACAAGGACAACAACCCCCGTATGACGGATAGCGAGGAGCGAAGATCCACCTACTACACATCTACACAGAAGAGCTTCCACGGTCAACTTCCATCTCAAGCGAGCGAGGCACCAATAAGATCAAGGGTTCACCTTTCTCTTGGATGGCTAGATGCGCGTGCATGGTATCAGTGGACTAGTCTTTTGAGTAGATCTTATTAGTTATGTTCTTCCCATGTTTCGAGGACAAAACATGCTAAGGGGGGTGGAATGTTATATAACTAGGGGGGATAATATGGGGTACCAAGGGAGGTACCCATGGTAATAATGTAATAATGAGATGGGCCATAGTAATAAATAAGGTGGTTAACCCATATCATGTAAGGGACCACAAGTAGTTAGTAATAATGTAATGGGCCCATGGTATTAGTGGATGGTATGAGGGAACCATGGTAATGATCCATGGTATTGCATGTATGAGGCCTACATAGAGGCTAGAGACTCCACATGGAGGATGTCAAGAAATATTGTCAAGGATTATTGTATGAACAAGCATATGGCTTGTGGAGTGTTCTTCTTCCTTAAGGAGTGAATGTATGGTGTTACCCTACCATAAGGGTTTGATCAATAAAGAACCATTTCATATTATTCTTGGTTTTATTTGCATTATCTTATATTTTCATATCAGATCCATATTATTTCCGGGTTAGATCTATAACAAGTGGTATCAGAGCTATAACAAGGACAGTCCCATGATCCATGTCCCCATTCTCCACATGTGTAACATCGAATATATCTTCCTCAACCTCTTCCTCTAGGTGCAAATCTTCCTCTATTAAAATCTCCCCTCCGTGGTGGTCTACTACTTGAACTTCCTACTTCATTCTAATGTTTTTGAACCCTTCGTCTAGTAGTTCCTCTACCTCTTACTGAACTTTTCCCTCTATTCCTCTGATTTTGTTTTCTCAACCTCTTCTATTCTGCCTTCAAACCTGCTTGATAGGCATCTTCACTAGTCTTCAGACTCAACAAGCTGATCTCATCATGTATGTCATATCTTAAGCCATTGTTATATTTGGCTA
>APFE031284062.1:0-19109 GCA_000404065.3 Pinus taeda
ATTGTTATTAGTACAACCCACTTATTATATTGATGTACCCATGTAGTGCCCATATTGTTACTATTGTGCCCCATAGAAGCCCACTATTGTTATTATTCTGCCCTTACATTATTATTGTTATGTCGGCTCTGATTATGTTATGACCCTTTAAACTCCTATATATAGAAAGGAGGTCTTTTCATTTGAATCATCCAAGAATTGCTCATTTATGTAACGTAAAGGAGGTTGCCCCCTTGAAGAGGATGAATTCTAAGGCATTGGTCTATCTTTTCTATCTTTTCTTGAGCTGGTTCCATAACAAGCTTTCAAAATCTCATAGATGTCGCTTTCTGCTACACAATGATAGATCTACTGATCGCCCCTTGTATAAAAGAGATATCCTACTATCCATGAGTAACGAGAAGTATGATGGATGATCCTCTGTTGTTCCCTATATGAAAAATGTTGTGGTACTTTTCGACAAATAGTTAGCAATGTATGCATACCAAGGGATATTAGTAAAAATTGCAAACAAATGTTCATCTCGAAATCTATTCTCTACAGGTTCTCCTTCATTATTAGCATTTAATCTAGACAAAAAATTAGCAACTACATTATCCCTGTCTGGTTTATCTATAATGTGATATCAAATTCTTGAAGTAATAACAACCACCTTGTTATATGCCCAGGAGTTACAGGTTTATTCATCAAATACTTGATTGCTACGTGGTCAGTGTGTAAAAAAGTAGGATACCTAGTAATATAATGCCGAAATTTATTAACACCATAAATAACATCCAAGAACTCATTCTCAGTTACCGTATAGTTTAGCTCAGCAAATGTTAAATTCTTGTTGACATAATAGACCACATACGACTTCTTATCTTCTTGTTGTCCCATCACCGCCCCTACAGTCGTTTGAGAGGCATCTGCATGGATATGAAATAGAAGTTCCCAGTTGATTGGAGCTTGGCAAATCAGTTCCTTGATTTTCTCAAAAGCTACTTCACAATCATCTGTCCATAAAAATTCTTCATCTTTAGTTAACAGCTGAAAAAGTGGGAATGTTATCTTGGAAAAAATTTCTATAAGATTCCTATAGTAACCAGCGCAATCAATGAAACTTTGTACCTGAGTCATTGTCTTGGGTATAGGAAAATGCATAATTACCTTTACCTTGGTAGGATCAACTTGTATTCCAGCAACCAAAATAAAATGTCCTAGCACTACTCCCTCTTCTCTCATCATATGACATTTTGTTGTACTTAGAGAAACATGTATTTGTTTACACCTTTTAAGGACTTTCTCCAAGTTTTCCAACCCTTCTTCAAATGACCCTCCATATGGCATGAAACCATCCATACAGATTTCAACACTATCATCGAGCAAATCAAAAGAAATCCCTAGTATTTCCCTTTGAAAGGTATCAGGTGTGTTACAAAGACCAAACGGAAGGACTCATTAAGCGAATGTTCCCCAAGGGCATGTAAAGGTAGTAGTTTTGTCTTGATCCTCAAGAGCTATTTGGATTTGGTTATACCTACTAAACCCCTCCAAGAAAGAGAAAAAAAAAAATTCTCAGCCAGGTTATCAAGGACATGGTCAATAAATGGCAGAGGAAAATCATCTTTCAAGGTTAATTTATTCAGCTCTCTATAGTCTACACAAATCTGCCATTTACCATTCCTTTAAGGAATGATGACCAACGGGGATACCCATTGGCTGTCCGATATTGGGTAAATAAATTCTGCATCCAATAACTTTTGGAACTCCTCCTTAACCATGTTTTTCAAGGAAGGGTTCATCCTTCTTTGAGTTTGTCTCATGGGTCAAAAATCTTCTATGATGTAAATATGATGAGTACACAAATAGGCAGGGATACCTTTCATATCAATATAATCCCAAGTGAAAGCTTCTTTTTGTTCTCGAAGGATCTTTAGGAGTTGTTTAGTCTAGGCTAGTGAAAGGTTCAGGTTGATATTCAGTGTCTTCCCTGGCTCTATCTCCACCTGTATGCTATTGAAAAATGTTATTACAAGAATGTCTTCATTTTCGGCTTCTGATCTGATAGTTTCCTATGTTTCACAGCTCATGATAGATTCCAAAAACTGTCGAGTTGGATCTGGAACAGCATGAGGGTTGCTAATAAAAGTGTTGATAGTATCATCCTCTGTCTCATTCTTAAAGCAGGGGGCTTGCCCCGTGGTAAGCACTAGTTGGAGTTCTTTTTGTTCAATTTCGATCCCATCCACAGACAAAGAGTTATGTTTTGACGTTTTCTGCGAACTTGGTTCTGCAGGGGGATACAGAATAAGCTTTTTTGTATTTTCCCCATTAGAAATTATCATGTTTCCTGACCGGCCTCCAATATAGGTGTCAGTGGTTGCAAGCCAAGGTCGTCCTAAAATAAGGGGATGACCACTCACTAGGGACTATGTATGCAAGACTAGGAGATCAACAGGATAGCGCCAAGAATCCACCAAAATTGTTATGTCTTCCAATTTCCATATTGGTCTAATTTAGATCTGTCACCTAGCTCTAAGGTTATAGGGGTCGTCTTAAGCTCACGCAATCCCAGTGCAAGCATGGTTTCAGAAGTAATTACATTAATTGCATCACCCAAATCTACCAATACATTTGGAATATCTACCCCATTAATCTGTACTATTAGAATTGCGTTCCCAGGGTCCCCATATTTTACAGGCATAGCCTTTCCCAGCATAATGTTAGATAATCTCCCCATAACATGAATCCTGAGTGGATCTTTTGTTTTCTTCCCAGGTCTCTTAGAACAATATTCTCTAATAGTTTTAGCGTAAATAGGTACATATTTCATGGCTTGAAGCAAGGAGGGTTTTACAAATAGATTCTGCAATTCTCCTAAAAGATCAAATTCCAGTTGAGGGACCCATTTACTCAAGGCTAGTTGTTCTGGATAAGGAGGATTGGTTTGACAAGCCTGAGTAATAGCCAAGTGCGAAGGAGAATGTTCCACAAATGATTGGGTTGTCTCATCCTTGATTTCTTGAGATTCTGGATTCTCATCGTCAAGATGTTCAACAATAATGGGTGATGTAGGACCATTTACTATTTGGGCAGATCACAGATTTATCTCATTAAACCCTGCGGTAGAAATATTATATGAACGAAGGTTGGCGGTGTCTGCTTGTTGAGTGCCCTTATTGTTTGGATTTGGGTTTGGCTGGATAGGAAGTTGAGGTCGGAGAGGAGGATTATTGGAGGAAACTTTGGTTAGCAGTTATATCTGTTGTTTTTGTGTAGGCTGAGGGAATTGAGCAGCAAGGAGAATAGGGATATGCCAGCTTTGAGACTATGAAGAACTTGAGTTAGGTTGAGGAAATCATTGTTGCCAAGGTGGGTATTGATAATATTGAGGCCAAAAAGGAATTGATTGAGGATTCATATTATAATATTGAAAATGATCCTGAGACATACCTAGATTTAAGCCTGATGATCATGGCTCCCATGGTTTCTTATACCCCATAAAGCATAGTTGATCTGATTCTCCATTCGTCCCGTGAAATAATACCTCTAGTGCTGGAAGAGATGGACATGCACCTATGGAGTGACTTTGTTCACAAATAGCACATGTCTCTACAGTGTCTAGTTGGCACTCCTTTAGTGGATGTTTCTTTCTACACTCGGGATAGAAAATAGCCATATTTCTTTCCAACTCCATCTACTTCTTCTTTACCTGTAATGTGTCCATTTGGGAGGATAATGTACTTAGGATATCAGTTTTCAAATTATCCAGTAGGTTCCCTATTTCTACTTTTGTGATTCCCCTGCTTAATTCTTTGAAAGTTTGTATTCCTTGTTTATTCCTTGCAGCTCCCCTTGAACATTGAATACAGAGTTCATAGATGGTGTCAAAATCTTCTTTATATATATCCCCTTTACCTACGATGTTTAACAGATCCAAATATTCTTCCCTCTGGGCCTAGAGAAAAATAATTTTTAGGATATCCTTATCCAGATCACTGTGGCTAGACCTATAGAGAGCGTACTTAAAAGCTCTACACAGTCCTCCATATTTCTGCCTTCCTTTTGCACGAATTAAAAAATTTCTTCCTTAATGTCTTGGGATTTACAGTAATCCTGATATTTTTCCAGGAAAGCCTTCTTCAGGTCATCCCAGGTAGAGATGGATTTTCCTTCTAGACCCATAAACCATCGCAACATTGTCCCTTTCAATGTAGCAGGAAAAAAAATTAGCTTTTGAGCATCATTGACATAGTCATACCCTCTGCAAACAATATCAAACTCGAATAGGAAAGAATCTGGATATTTCGTGGAAAGCCCATGGAAGTTTCGCAGTGCGGTCAATGGAATAGGCTTCATTGGTGCATCACCTGTGAATTCCCCAATCGGAATTCAATTGAAGATGTTGCAGGTTCCATTAATATCTTCCAATACTCTCTTGGAACTTCAACAGGTTCCTGCTCTATAATAACTGATGGTTGTGGAAGTTTAACAACACTCCCTTGATCATGAGGTGAAGAAAATCGTCTAAGGTTTACTTCTTTAGTCCTTGAGTGGATTCCTTCTTCTGGCCTTCTACTGGCCACTTCCTCCCTGTCTGATACCAGAGGAGGTGTTTTTGATTCCTCTGATGCCTTGCTTCCTACTTCTCCTATAGTTGTTGAAAGGGATACTTCCACCCCTAGAGGTTGTATAGGTTGTTCCACAGAATTCCCTTCATATTTTGTGTGAACTTTCACCCTAGTAGTAGCTCGCGAAGAGGCTCTTGATGCAGCTTTTGTGATAATCTCCTAGATATAGGTATTCCTCCCCAAATCCTTTCTTCCTTGCCTTTGGTCCTCCTCTGCCCCCTTTATTTGAACCCTTGTTCATTATTTATTGAAAATAAAATATTAAAAATTTCACAGCACAAGACCTGGAGCAAGGAGAAAAACTATTTTCCCTCCCCAGGACGAGAGGATGATTTGAAAAAATAGACCAGCAGAAAGAAAACTAAAGCTCATGATCTAGAGTAGGCTGAGAAAACTCTTTCCCTCCCAGGATGGAACAAGGTAACAATTCCCTCCCCAGAACGAGAGATTGGTTTCTAAGAAATTAGCAAAACAGAAAGCAATCAAAAAGAAAAGAAAACAAACGCTACACTCAAGACTTAGAGCAGGGTAACAAATTCCCTCCCTAAGATGAGAGATTGATCTGTAGATCAATGTGGATTATGTTCTTGCACCTTGTTAGCCTCCATGGCAACAGTGCCAAAATGTTGGTGTCTGAGTGTGAATAGATACTCAACCCTTTTTGACATTTAATTTATCAATTTGGGTGCGTATATTATTTCAAGGTAACATGTAAAGTATATTCAAGTAGAAATGACACAATCCAATCACCAATCTGAGATTCAATAACTGAATTAATTAAATAAATATTGTGACAGTAAATAAGAATCAATTGCAGAATTATAAAATAATTCACAGAAATTAAGGTATTGTACAGCAATCGAAATAAACCAACATAAATAAAATTATAACACACAGAAATAATGCAACACCTGATCAGAAGAGTGGGCCCAACTTTCTGATCATGGCTGCGATGGATTCACAACTTATATAGAGAACAACAAAATAACTTGCATTCAATTAATTAAAAAATGTTCTGTTACAATCTTAGTCCCTTGCATGGCTAACCCAATTCACAGCATTGAAATCCTTCTTATACAAATCTTCAGAGAAAACTGTTCTCCGAATCTGGTAGCTAATGTCTACAAATATACATTTGTTGAAACAGCTAACTAGTTGTTGAGAGAGAGAGAACAAGAAAGGTATGGAATGGCCTGAAATCTGTTATGTTGTTACAGCATTGTTGAAATGGTGTTGTAAGCTCGAAGTTACTTCTATGATTTTCATATATGACCTTTGACCACCGAATCTTTGGAAATTATAGAATTAGTAACTCGCATAGGTAAAATCTTTGTGACTATTACTTCATTAATTAAACATTCTAGGAAGACAATCGAAGAGATTTTACCTTGTGCATTTCGAGCAATTAGTGAATATAAAGGATACAAAGGAGTGAGAGAGAGTGTAAAAATGGAGGGAAAAAGCATGCAGATTTCGTATCCAACATTAGGAATAACAGTCTGAGATATCACAGGTGAGGAAGTAGAAACTATGGAATGAGTAGGACTAGCGGGTTGTAGATTAACATACTAGGAATATCGGCTAGACAAAGAAGCTATTGCAACAGTTAAAGCTGAAAATTCAATAGATTGTTGAATATAAGCTTCACCAATGGCTTGGTTCAAAATCGAAACTAGATCCTATAATTTATCAAATTGTTGTAGGGATTCAAGATCAGGATCTATTTCAAAAGGCTGGTTTTGGGGGATATATGGTTGCAGTATGGTTTTGTCAATGATAGTTTGATCTACAAAAGTCTTAGAATTTGATTTAAACAAACTATGCTAGAAAGGAAAATCAAACTCTATGTCTTGAATAGTTTCAAATTTCTCTGGAAGAAAGCTAGACCTTGACAAAGGACTATTCTCAAGAAGAGAATTGAACCTCGACAATGGACTATTACTACCTTGACTCTCTGTAAAGCTTTTCTTTCTCACCAACTTCTCTGGATTATCTACAAATTCAGTAGGGTTGGGATCAGGGTGAGCTCTAGTGAAGATTATTTTGAGAGCCAGGTCTATTAAAATTCATCAAATAATAATAAAAACAAAATTAAAAACACACTCAAATATATACAAGATAATAACCTCGGGTCAGATATTTCATGATGATAATAACAATTTTTGTTTAATTGAAACATAGTTGATTAAATACCAGGGAATAATGATTTTTCAATCTAAAGGGTTTTCATTCCACGGTATGGTCGACATTATGTTGTCGTTCTATATTTTTGAGGTTGAGGGAGTAAACACATATGAAAACATCAAAACCACTTTGGAAGCTAGGATCTAGCCCTGCAAGCTTCAGAGAGGGATCTCTTTGTAAAATTTAGCTTTGTTTTATGTAAGTTTTAGGCTAGTTATGACTGTATTGTTTGTTTCGATTTGATTGGTTTCGTTGACTTAAGTGTTATAATTCCATTGGGTTGTGGAATCTATAAATTAAACTAGATTTTGCATCAATTTTTATAGGAGTTCTCATAAGGCAAGCTAGGTTGCACTATTTGGATCTTTTCATAAATTAAATGAATTGTGGAATAGCAGAAGTGTAAGGTTCAGTAGAAATCAAGGAGCAACTAATAATTCCTTAATTTGACTTTAGTGGAAAACATTAAAATTACCAACAGCCAAAATAGGGTGCTCTAAGTAACAAATCCTATTTATCAAAGTTTCTATTAAGTAATTCAGATATTCAGAATAACAGAGAAAGAAAAATAATGTTCAAATAGATAAACAAAAGGAACACATCACCATTTCATACACCACATGAATCCTGTGAAAGGTCTTAGTATTATTCATGCTCCGGAACTTTGAAAAATACAATATGCAGAAGAAATTACATTCAGAAATCAACTCCTAATACTTCAAACAGTGAAGTATTTATACTGATAATTACAAAAATCCTTTACAAAATCGTTGTCAAACCAATAGTGTATTATTAAACTAATTACAAACAATATGATTCATCCTTGGTAGAAAAATAGGCCACGTAAAAATCTAGAAGGCAAGGTGGCTCTCTTTAATCGATTTGGTTGCTGAGTCATATTGAAGTTGTGTTATGTTGATGTGCTGGCTGTTGTGTTGGCTGCTACGCTAGCAACTCTCTTACTGCTCCTGAATTACCCTTTAATCTATTAAATCAACTAGTTATTCCCATCTCTTTTCATCTTGTATTGTCAATTTTGTCACCCTCCAGTAAATTTCATCTACCTCTATGTTGGCTGCTTGAATCGTTTATTAATTAAACAGTCGAGTACCACATTAAATTTTCAACCCGGGAAAGTCCTTTTGTTTCAAAGGTGACTTCGTACTGTATGCACTCAATTCTAAAAGCATTAAAGGCTGTAGTATAAACAAATCTACTTTCTATCAACCCTTACTCTGTGTTACAGTAGCTATGATCTATTGCAGAAATGAAATGAGAACAGTTAAATAAAGGTAACAAATCTGCAAAAAGAAATGATGGCTATTTTGTAACAGAGGATCAGGACCCTATCCTCAGAGTAAGGATGTTTAGCACCTGCCCTTGTAACCAATTTCCCAATGCACACTCAAATCCTAATCACCGGCGACACACTCTTTCACAGCGCCAATCGATTAAGAAAACAGAGTATCAGCAAAAGGAAAATATCAGAAGCATTGCTAGAGATACACAGAAATCACACACACACTTAACAGAAAAGAAATGGGTGAATCTTGTGAAGAAGGTGGGCCCTGTCCCTCTCACAAGATTCCCCGGAACACAGATGCTAAGTTAAAATGCTCATAACAGTGCTTTATTCATCTGCCAAAATGTCAAATTGCAATAAGCATTCAGACTTGCTCTGCACTACAATACTCCTGTTACAACTGGTTCTCCCCCCTCTCTAATGTAGATGTCTCCTCTTTATAGAGGAGACATCTATTACAATAGATTGTCTTTATTCATTCAGTTTGACCCTTTTGTACAAAAATAGGAAATCAATTCCTGTTACAGCATGCTGTTACAAAAGTGTGTAACTTTGTCATCCTTTGTTAATCGGATCCTTTTGTTGTTGCAAAGCTGGTAAATCTCAACCATCTCCTTGAGATCCTCGTACTATCCTTGGTTGTTTCATCATTGTTGTCGATTTGGTAAATCTCAACTGTTCCCTTGAAGTTCTCATGTTGTTCCTGGTGTTCCAACATCTGCGACTGTGTTTTGCTAGTTTTAGACAGTTACTGATCGTGTTGTGTCAGCATCTGCAAAGTATAGTTCTGCCAGCTTCAGACGGTTACTGCTCCCGCTAGGCAATTGTTGTTTTATTCATTGTACAATGAGGTTTTACCCGCTTTAGTCAGTTGTTGTTTCTGGTGTTGCAGCAACTGCACAGTTGTTGTTTCTAGTGTTTCAGCAAATGTGAATTATAATTCTGCAGACTTTTAACAGTTTCAACAATTGTCAGTGACTTAGTCAACTTGCAAAGATTAATTATAAATATAACATGAATATGTGTTGAATAATTAAACATATAGCAATGAGGAGAGTTACTTCATACCTTTGGAATAATTAGGTCAAAATGTTATCAAGGGTTTCAACTTATGGGCTAAAAATGGTAACGTAATGACAAAATACAAGGTCAAAAGTAGACAATATGGAGTCCTAACATCCCCCCCAACTGAAAGGGTTGCATGTCCTCATGCAACGTTTACTCTGAATCTGAGTCAGGATACTGGGATGAAGAGTGTAAGTTGTTGATACAGTAGCTAAAGAAGGTGTTATCATACCTGTTTCTGAACCCATAGACACTCTGTAATTGTTGCCATGCTGCCACCTCCTCCTTTTTGGTCAGTTTATAATGAGCCTTATATTGCTGACCAAGTAACCACAAGAGAGGGAAATGAAAACGGTAACCAATCCACCTTTCAGCACACTATTCCATACATCTGACATAATAAGGTATGCGTGAAATTGCTACCTGAATATTGACGGGATTGTAAGGATGATATTCCTGTCTCTCTTTCGGACAATGTTCCCAAAATAAATTTTTTGCTTTGATGGCCAGCGCTCCCTTTGTTTTCACATAATGTTGGCAGTCCTGCAAGACTGCTGCTTGTAGTTTCCTCATGTGATCAACCATCCCTGATTTACTCAGATTTTGTTGATGTTGTGCAATGAAGGTGGTTGCATTCTGTGGTTCATTTAGAATCCAGAGAAGGCAGTTCTGCTCATTGTGTGTTGCTGACATAAAAGCATTCTTCCAAGTAAGTCTGAGGTAGATTTTCAGTTTTAAGGTTCTGCTGGGATTCAAATTCCAAGATTGCAGTGAAGTGATTATGTATTTCTGGACTGACCGAAGAAGGTTCAGAAATAAAGTTGCTGATTAATTCATCTTTGGTTGAGTCTTTAAAAGTTAAAGCTTGTCCGACAGTCAAAATAGGTTGGGTTTCCTCATCCTCATAATCTAACCATACAGAATTGTCATTATTGATCATGGGTGTGGCATGAGGATAAAGAGTAAGCTGTTTGGTTTCTTTCCCATTAGAGATTGTCATTGATCCAGATATACAGCTGATGAAGGCATCTTCTATAGCCAGCCAAGGTCTTCCTAAAATCAGTGGATGACCCCCCAACTTTGTTTTAGTTTGTAACACAACAAAACCGGCTGGGTAATTCCAAGATTCTACGGAAATTACCAGGTCTTCAATGACTCCTTCAGGTTTAATTGTAGAGCCATCAGCCAGCTCTAGAATGGTTGGGGTTTCCCTAATTAAATTCTTTAACTGCAGTAATTGTGTTGTTTTAAGTGTCATAATGTTTATTGCAGCACCCAGATCTACTAGAACTTTAGAGACAATGGTTTTACCAACCTGAACTGTTACTGTAGGGTGACCAGGGTCACCATATTTCACAGGGGGGTCTTTTCTGTCATCAAAGCATTAAGTTCTCCCATCACATGGATTGTGAGGGGTTCCTTAGCTTTTCTTCCAGGCTTTTTAATACAGATATCCCTAACAGTTCTAGCATAAATAGGAACATCTCTCAGTGCTTGCAATAGCGGAATTTTGACATATAAATTCTGCAATTCTCCTAAAAGGTTAAAAGCAGGTGGCTCAAGTGTTTTCGTAAGAGCCAGATGTTCAGGGAAGGGTAGCTCTGTTGTTTGAGCAGCCTTGTTAGAAGATGATTCAACTGTTTCAGCATTATTGTTAGATGACTTTTCTTTGCTAGTTTCCTCTTTATCAGAGTTAGTAATATCATCAATGATGGGTTCAACTATTCTCCCAGAACGTAAATGGATATCATTGCATTGCATAGGGGAAACAGGTTGATTTTGAATATCAATTACCTGCAGAGCTTTATTATTATTTGGGTTGGGGTTAGGTTGTACAGGCAGCTAAGGCCTGATTGTCTGGTTATTTGGTGGAGCGTTAGATGGTAAGGAAAGAGATTGTTGGTGCTGAGGAAATGGAATCTGTTGGGCTGTCCAGTTTGGGTTCCATTGATTGAAATAAGATTGCTATAGAGTCCAAGGATTCCACATGGTAGGAACAGCAAAAGGAGGATTTGGTTGTTGCATGGGTGGAAAATGCATTGGATTGAAGGGTGGGTATTGCATCTTATTCATGGGTGGGTAATTTGTTTGAAAAGGAGAGTGATTATTCCAACGATTAAATGATGTGTTAGAATTCATACCTTGTCTTTGTAGTTGCCATTGCCTCCTCTGTGTCATCAGGTACACTGCTTCAGCTTCCTCTTCGGTTGATTGCAGTGCTGCCTTTATTCCTGGCAAAGAAGGGCATTATTGAGTCTCATGGTCCTTTTCACAAATAGTGAAAATTGGTACCCTGTCCAATGGGCATTCCCTCAGTGGGTGCTTCTCTCTGCATTTAGAACAGAAAACAGCCAAAGCAGCTTCTGCTTCTACCTGCTTCTTTTTAACCTGTAAGGCATCAATTTGTGAAGCAAAAGAGCTTAACATTTCAGTTTTAAATTCTTCAAGCAAGTTACCTATTTCGGCTCGTGTTGCTCCTCCACTTGCTGATTTCTGGACTCTTGAGTATATATTGTCCCTGCTTTTTGGTCTGCTTGCTGCTCCTATGGAACATCTCATACAGAGGTTGACAATCTCATCAAATGGTTCTTTGGAAATATCCCCTTTTCGAAGCATATTCATCATGTCCAAGCAGTCATCTCGTACCTCTTTTAGCAGTATTGTCTTCAGAATATCCTTACTCATAGTCGGATGATCAGATCGCTGTAGATTATACTGCAGTCTTTCTACAAAATCCTCCAAATTCTCATCCTCCTTCTGAACCATTTTAAACAATTCTTCCTTCCTTTCTCTTGTTCAACAGTAATCCTGATATTTGGCTAGAAAACTTTCTTTCATCTGATCCCAAGTAGTGATTATCTGAGCTCCTAAGTTCATAAACCACCTTAACGCATTCCCTTTCAATGTTGCTGGAAACAGTTTTAATTTCTGAGTAGGAGTTACATAATCATAACTCCTACATAGTATATCAAATTCAAAGAGGAACTCATTAGGGTCCTCAGAGGATAACCCATGAAAATTAGGTAGTGCTGCAGGTGGAATGTTCTTCATAGGGGTTGTTCCTCTTGGGAGATCCCCAATAGGAAACTCCAGGGTGGAGAGTGAGTTTTCTCCCCTTCCTTCCGCTCCATTATCCTCCATTGGTCTTTTTCCTGAATCGCTTACTCTATCTTTAGTATCTTCTGTTTCTTCAGGTTCTTCTACCAGTTCCTCAACGTGCTCTGGTGTTTCCAACTTCCTTTCAGATCCTAGTACTTCCTCCGTCTGGTGATCTGTTTGGGAGGAATGTTGGATCTAAGGCCTTCGGGAACTTGTCCTCTGGGATGTCTCGGCTTTTGAAATGATCTCGTCAATGAAATTTTTTCTTCCTCCTCCTGTGCCTTTGCCGCCTGTAAAGTTAGCTTTCATGCGTCCTCTCATGCACCTGTTATTCTAAAGGAAAATCATTAATGCCTTCAAAATCTCTAGTCACCTTCCCCAGCAACGGTGCCAAAATGTTGGCTGCTCGAATCATTTATTAATTAAACAGTCGAGTACCACATTAAATTATCAACCTGGGAAAGTCCTTTTGTTTCAAAGGTGACCTCGTACTGTATGCACTCAATTATAAAAGCATTAAAGGTTGTAGTATAAACAAATCTACTTTCTATCAACCCTTACTCTATGTTACAGCGGCTATGATCTATTGCAGAAATGAAATGAGAACAGTTAAATAAAGGCAACAAATCTGCATAAAGAAATGATGGTTGTTTTGTAACAGAGGATCAGGACCCTATCCTCAGAGTAAGGATGTTCAGCACCTGCCCCTATAACCAATTTCCCAATGCACACTGCAAATCCTAATCACCGGTGACACACTCTTTCACAACGCCAATCGATTAAGAAAACAGAGTATCAGCAAAAGGAAAATATCAGAAGCATTGCTAGAGATACACAGAAATCACACACACACTTAACAGAAAAGAAATGGGTGAATCTTGTGAAGAAGGTGGGCCCTATCCCTCTCACAAGATTCCCCAAAACACAGATGCTAAGTTAAAATGCTCAGAACAGTGCTTTATTCATCTGCCAAAATGTCAAATTACAATAAGGATTCAGACTTGCTCTGCACTACAATACTCCTGTTACAACTGGTTCTCCCCCCTCTCTAATGTAGATGTCTCCTCTTTATAGAGGAGACATCTATTACAATAGATTGTCTTTATTCATTCAGTTTGACCCTTTTGTACAAAAATAGGAAATCAATTCCTGTTACAGCATGTTGTTACAATAGTGTGTAACTTTGTCATCCTTCGTTAATCGGATCCTTTTGATGTTGCAAAGCTGGTAAACCTCAACCATCTCCTTGAGATCCTCGTACTATCCTTGGTTGTTTCATCATTGTTGTCGATTTGGTAAATCTCAACTGTTCCCTTGAAGTTCTCGTGTTGTTCCTGGTGTTCCAACATCTGCGACTATGTTTTGCCAGTTTTAGACAGTTGCTGATCGTGCTGTGTCAGCATATGCAAAGTATAGTTCTGCCAACTTCATATGGTTACTGCTCCCACTAGGCAATTGTTGTTTTAGTCATTGCACAATGAGGTTTTACCCGCTTTAGTCAGTTGTTGTTTCTGGTGTTGTAGCAACTGCACAGTTGTTGTTTCTAGTGTTTCAGCAACCGTGAATTATAATTCTGCAGACTTTGAACAGTTTCGACAATTGTCAGCGACTTAGTAAACTTCCAAAGATTAATTATAAAGATATCATGAATATGTGTTGAATAATTAAACATATAGCAATGAGGAGAGTTACTTCATACCTTTGGAATAATTAGGTCAAAATGTTATCAAGGTTTCAACTTATGGGCTAAAGAGGGTAACATAATGACAAAATACAAGGTCAAAAGTAGACAATATGGAGTCCTAACACTCTATGTATTTGGAAAAATTTGGCTTCACAGTAAAAATGTGTTTTACCTCATTCTATATGTAGAAATCATTTGACATGGTTTCAAAAAATACCCTTGATGTCATATTGCCCTTGATTCCACTGATCTTGATACTGCTTCTACGCATTTATTTCATCTTTAGGACATAGTCTTCCTGAGTGATTAATTTGTCATTTATTACATAAATGTTGGGTAGTCCTTTCTGGATTACTACTTCAATTCTATTAATGAACCTGTTTACTTACAGCTCCGAGGTTTCACATCTTTCTTCCAATTGATCAATAAGGTTCCTCTTTGTCAATACTTTCTTGACTTCCAAAATAGTAGCAGTTCTATCGCTGATTCCTACTTCTTCACGTTCATATTTGGACTTAAAATTCAAGAACCTGATAATGTTGGAGGCTTCCGTGGGCATCTCTCCAAGCTTCTCCCTTCCCTATACAATGGTTTATGTAGCCTTTTCTATCAGCTCCTTTTGCTTAAAGATGATTTGGATAGAAGGCCAAATCTCATTCATAGAATCTAGTATATTCATCCAAATGGTTTCCTTAGCTTGGGCCAAGGTCTGACCAATTGAAGTGTCCATTTCTACCTTCTACAACTTCACAAACAATCTATGTGGTTTCTTCATTTCAGTAAGCTGAGAAGCTTCATCTTAGGCCTTTTGTACTTCTAAAGCTTTGAGCTGATCCTACAAAGTCTTGATTTCTTTTGACTAGAGTGACATGTTCTCCAGTGCCTTCCTTACATGTTCAGAGCTTGCATTATGAGTGGAAGAAGTAGTTGTAGTGGTTGTTCCTATTGCTGGAAGCTAAGAAATGGGTATGGCATCTGAGAGGTCAATGGCCATCTTCTATTTTTCTTTTTTCTCCTTTATCAATTTTTGCATCTTTGCCTCCATTTGTCTAATTTGTATATTCTTCTCTATGATAAGCTTCATCATATCTACCTTCTATGCTTCATTTTCTTCAATGTCCTTGGTCAACAGATCCTTTGTGGCTGGCATCTTAAGTTTCTTTCTCAAGGCTGCAATGTCTAGATTATTCTTTTTTATAATCTCCCCAGTATCATGGACATATTTAGGGTCATACCCTATCTTAAGCACCAATTATTCCAAAGACTTGATCCTATTATCCTTTGCTAAGGAGGACACCTTCTCCATTTTCAATTATGCCTGAACATTGGCAAATGAAACCTGTAATTTAGATAGTGACATAGCAGTGTTAGTTAATGTGGAAGATATCATCTCACCAGCTTTCTTGTGCATCTCCATTTGATCAAATGGGATGAATGTCTTTGGTGCTGAACTCAAAGGTAGTACTCTTGTAGTCTGAACTTGGGCCTCAAGGAAGGTCATCTGCATTTTTCCATGCTCTGTGTCAAAGACTGACAACAACCTACTCTGTGAGTTGGAGGTCTGCTTCCAAAATTGATTATAAGTATTGTTTTTTAAAGTCTCATTTCTGAGCTTGATCTCCCTGTACCTGTCAAAAATTGTCTTCTCTTTTTCTATTTGGACATTTGGTGACTCTAGCTTAGTTTCCTTCTGACCTTGTGATGATGAAGGTCCAGTGGGAGATGTTGTAAATTTTCTTGTTGTAGGTGGTGAATCTGTGATTATGATGCCATCCTAGTCTTCTGTCTCTTTGTCCACCTATACTCTAGGAGTCAACTTTGTCCTCTTCCTATAACTGATCCTGAACTCTTTGGATTCACTCCCAGTTGTTGATGAAGATCCTTCCTCCCTATGTCTTTTGCTTGATTTTTCTTGAGGATGGGAGTCTGAAAACTGGAGGTAGAAAAGAGTTGTTCTTCAGCTTCCTGCAAAGTGTTTTGTGTCCATTCTAGTTGATTGGCATACTTCTCTATTTCAGGCCTTGAATTATGAATATGAGTAATTTTATTCTCTACTCTAAGCTTTGAAATAACGCCACAAGGGTTATAAGACCAAGTAACACTTATACTGAACTTCATTTCTTTAAGCATCTTATCAGCTTCTTCACTTGTTGTCCTAGTATTACATACAAATGGGCCCACTTGTGTCTTTATGCTAAACTGTGATTTCTTCTTTTCCACTACAAAAGGGATGTCATCCAAATTCAACATCTATCTAATATACTCCAGGGAAACAATCCTCATGGGGAGGTATTAGGGGAGTTTGGATGGTGCCAATTAATAACCATACACCCTTATCTCTCTGTAATTTTGGTATAAATACCAATCCCCAGTCTTTGCTTGATCTGTTAGGTGCAAAATTTTCTTGACTTCCTCACTGATTCTGGGCTGAATTGCACTGTTAAGGATGTTCATGGCTGGATGAAAAAAATCTTCAATGAACTGCTCATAAGGAAACTCCTGCTATTCTTTCATGACCAAGGATTTCCAAAAGATCACCAGTTGTTGATTTCCTACATCATCAAGCTTGTACATTGCAAAATTGAATTTGTCTGCCTCATAGTAAAGGAACATATAGATCAAAATGGAGGTGTAGTTAAACACCTATTCTGTGGGAAATTTTATGAATTGTTCATGAATATTGTCAGCCAAGAATTGACTGAAACTGAACACAATGGAAGGCTTGCTTTCTATGGAAAAAATAGAGAGGAACCCTAAAATGGGCTCATCTACTCATTGATCAGAATAATAACCTAAAATATAGGAAATCATGGATATAATATGTTTGGCCTGATTAGGGAAGATGGAGGAAGGATATGGAGGATTATTTTTAGGTAACTGGGCATTCTCAAGCAAGAATATTTCGAATATTTTAGCTCTGGTGGAGAAATCCAACTTCTGATAAAGTTGGGTGAGGGCTTCTATGGAGAAAGGAGTATTATTTTCCACAGTGGGAGCCAACATCATTTGGTCAATGGATTGGGTAGTAATTGTGAAGCAAATGTCACTTAAGGGTGCCATGATAGCTCTTTGATCAGGGATATAACATGCTTGACACTTTCTAGTAAACTCAGGGGCTTGGAATGTCAAGGGGAAAATGTAATGGGGAAGATTGGACTCCCAGAGCTCAATTTCATTATTTTTATCTACATTTTGTCTTCTAACCAGTAGTATAATTCAAGAAAGTCCCAGTCACATTGGGTTTCACTAATCCTACAATCCTTGTTGGCTAGAGGGATATGATCTAAGTCTATGGAGGGGGGAATTAAAGGATTGATAGGTTTATCCTAGGTTTTTCTTTTGGAAGGCATGATTGTATTAGTGAAGAACAAGAGGAATTGAGTGAAAGGCAAGAAGGAATTAATAGAGGAGCTTACCAGGAAATAGTTTGGATAACGAATTGTCAGGTGAAAAAACAGAGGAGTGTCGACTGTTAATTTCTATCCTTGTCTGGTCACGTGAAATGTTTCTAAAAGTAGGCACTGTGTAGAATTTTTCAATTGCAAAGAATGAGCAATGGAAAGGGAGGAGAGTGATGGATTCAATAGCTTTTAAATAGTTCAGTGAGAGCCCCATTGGAATGGCACAGGACCATTAGTTTTCGAACAGTTACCTGGGAAAATGAAATTAATGTTGAATGGTTATTTCTTTACCGGGGATGCATTTAATTGGCTAACGGTTATGTGACATGGCGGGAGGAGAGTGGCGGAGGAATAATGGTGGAGTCCGGCAGAGCGGGCGAGGGAAAGGTGGTTTTCGGAGGGGGTAGGAAGTGATAAGAGGGATCATCCAGGGGGGTGTGAAATCATGAGAGGATGACACGTAGGGGATGGAGCCTGGTGGGAGAAACAACTTTTTCAGACCCCCCCCCCCCCCCCCAAACCCGGCGGTAAAGGTAGGATGGTGGGGCCGAAGGCGGATGAGGGTCATAGATTGTGAGTGGGAGCAGATCTCAATGTTTTGATGGTGTTGTCCTTTAATCGAAAATGACAAAGTAACTTTGTCACGATGCACCTTTCTAGTTTTTCTTTTTCAAACTTAGGACAAAGATTAAAATTAAAACATGTAAAGGCACCTTTATCCCATTGCTCATGTTTTCCCTTTATCCTATGATTAAAACTTTGGGTAAAAATGATATAGGAAAATATTTATCAAACATCTAATCTACCTACCCATAACTAAGCTAACATTTTTTATTCTTCAAAAGGGTGCACTTAGACTAGCAAACCCACTTTATGTTCTTTTATTACATAATGAAAAACTATCTAACCTATCCCTTATTTCTCCTATTGATTCAGATTAACAGTTGAATCAATGTCATTTTATACCTAACTACTTATTTACCCAGATTAAATTTTTGGGTAAGTATTTATTGTCTAACCTAATTTACATAAATTTAAAGAAGTTTAATCATGATTACATTGTATGATTAAACAAGTAGCTAGATATTGTGGCATTTTGAACAACTTGCACACAATCTTAATTTTACAATAATGAAGAAAACTAACTGTCAGCAGTGGAATTTAGAATTGCAACACTGTCAGCGTTATTCCTTTTTCTTTTTCTATTGATGGGGTTCTATTTTTTATTATTTTTCCATGTTTTTGTTTTTTCTCTTTCTTTTTTTATTTATACCCTCTTTTTCACTTTTTATTCTATTTTTTTTATTTGGAAATCATTGGCAGATTGACAAGTATTTACAATATAAGATTCCTGAGATACAATACTCAATTACCATGAGATCCTATAAATTATAGGACCCTAACACCGTATACTCTCACTATAGTATATCCTCTGAGATTGAATATGGCCCATTTGAAGATCAGAGTATCCTCAAAACAATGTGTTCATTCATTGAATTGAGGCTTCTGTGATCCATAATAGTTGTAATGAGAACTTCGGTGTAAATCACATGTAGAAAGACCTTTGTCGACGCGTTTCGAACCAACCAGTGTGGTTCATCGTCAGGACAAGTTGAAGAAACAGATCCAGCTTTACATGTTAAATAGTCTGAGCAGAGCCTCCAACGGCTATCTTAACCAACAGCTAATTTTGACTTAGGGACCAGAGTCAAAAAGTCAAAGTTATATTCTTTGACCATACCTTTAAAATATATATAATG
>APFE031284062.1:20012-65708 GCA_000404065.3 Pinus taeda
ATTATTTTATTTATAATAATTTATATATATATTTTAAAGGTATGGTCAAAGAATATAACTTTGACTTTTTGACTCTGGTCCCTAAGTCAAAATTAGTCGTTGGTTAAGATAGTCTTTGGAGGCTCTGCTCAGACTATTTAACATGCAAAGTTGGATCTGTTTCTTCAACTTGTCCTGACAATGAACCACACTGGTTGGTTCGAAACGCGTCAACAAAGGTCTTTCTACATGTGATTTACGCCGAAGTTCTCATCACAAATGTGTTCATTCCTTTACTTAGAGTTTCAGTCTCCCAATTTATGTATTATTCTATAGAGTTTAGGGCAACTCTTTTCATGACCCAACAAAATCTTATTTTCCTCACTAATCCCTTACGTTACTTGAACTTTTAGTTTGTTGATATTACAGGCTTCTCAGCTTATTTATCTGGCAATCGAGTGCCTTATCCTTTCTTCTATAATTACAAACTTTCATCCTCCTTTCCTTCTTTAGAACAAAGATAATTTTGGGATTGTTTTAGGCCTCTTCTCCAATAGGACTTGGTTTCCCAATACTGAAAGGCTACTTCAAAATTTAGACAAGTCCTTCATAAGTTTGGCTAGATCACAAACAAAGATCCTTCCTTTACTCCAACTTTACCACTTGAAAACTTTGTCAACTTGGTTAGTGATCTTTCTGAGAATTTGCACTAGGATGGATCATATTACGGCCTCCTTAGAAACTTATTTCAATCTTGAAGATTGGTCTCCACATGGACTAAATCTCAACCTCAAAAATAATATGTATCGCGTATATCACATTTATGTCAATGAAGGTAACCCATGGATCATTTTCATAGTATTTCTAAGAGAAAGCAATTCAAGTCTCATTTTGAATGTGCATCATAGTTAGAGTATCATCATATCATAGTTATAACTTGCATCATACTCTGGAATTAATTCATTTCATTGAACCTTGGAGAAACTTGGATCACAAACTCGCATGCCAAGAAAAGGAACTTGTGTCATTGTTTTCCAACTATACTTTAGATCTTTTATCAGATAATGATGATTTAATATCATTTTTGTTATGGGTTCTAAATCTCGAATTTTAGCTTTAGATATCTTGATCCATAAATAGTGTCATAGATATATGCCACAATGCTTTACATTCCTTCCAAATATTATTATAATTCCAAATTACACATAGGTAGGTTTGTTCTTTATAGGCATGTCTTGATGCTTTTTAGAAATTTATGCATTGCTTCAATATAGTAGTTCAGTAAAGACTAATTCACATTCCATCACATCACAAAAGAGTGATATATTCTATAGGACTTGGATATAAATCTCACTGCGATAACTTTGAATTATAAAAGTGTCTTGTAACACAACCATATAATTTGCAATGGAACCAAGAAATAACCTCGCATCAAAGTAGGAGATCAACACATCATTTTGAGGAGAAATTACATCATTGATTTAGGCTTGAATTAAAACTTAGAATAATTGATCTAGAACTTCGCATCTTAGTCATATTTTTTGGAAATAATTAACTCAAAAACCTTTGCATCATTGTGATAGAGAAATATGGATCACAACATAGCATATCTTGATCTTCCTTGTAGGTGTGTATCAAGGTGATTTTCATAAGAAATTCATGTTAGATGATCCAAAAATACAATTTTATCATAGGTTATAAAATTAGAACAAAATAATTATTAATTTAAGATATTAAAATAATAATTATTATTCTAAAATGTTTAATTATTTAATGGAGACTTTTAGAATTAGCATATTGTTGTAACTAGATATGACTCTCCAAATGTGTCGTATCTTAGGCTCTATTTTAGGAGATTATTTAGCTAGTTGGTTTGAATAGCATTTAATGTAAATGGACACTTGTTATTTAATAAGTGATCCATAATTAGAGGTAGTTAGGACATGGAGCTTATAATTAGCTCATTGCAAGAGTGTTTGTTAAGTTCGGGTGTAAGATCTTGCAAATCAATTATGTAATTATTTTTTTTGATTAATAAAATGATGTGTCTGAGGACACTTCTGTCTTTATTGTGGTATCAGAGCATAGACGATTACTACCTGTGAGTGAGATTTGGTTTCAACTCATGGTGGGAGCATTGGTGTCGAATGGTGTCGAATTGGTTGCTGCTGCGAGGTGCCCAATAAGCCTGTGTCAAGATATCAGTTTTGCAGTTTCTGCAAGCTGAGCTAAGGCGAAATTATCGTTCATAAATGCTGGAAAATATGTGTAACCCATTATTCTAGTTCATCAGCGTTCAAACCCTACAATGTTCTCTGTTCAGCTTGGGTTTTGCAAAGCGTGGCACAAAACTGGCTTAAAAACAAACTGATGTGTGCACCATCAGAGTTTATACGGTGTTGAGCAGTCCTTCAAAACTTTTAGTAGAGTGCTCAATAGCCCATGCATGGAGTTTCTACTGTGGCTTGTGAATATTGTGCCATGCATAGAAACACGTGACTGCAGAGTATTATGGAAGTTTTTTGAATGCCGAATGGAAGAGCTGTGTATACCTTGTAGCGAAAAGCGTGCGAAGGGGAAATGCGTATAGGAGTTGCAACTGATGCAAAGGTGGATATTTCAGCCACGCAGACTTTTGGAAAATTCTACCAAACAGTCAATTGGTATGCAATTTGTTTAGCTCATTATAATAGGAAAAGAAATTTATCAATTTTTTAAATCTCGAGATTCCATGTTCACTATTGGTATATTTCAATCTTCTGCTCTGGTCACTGCCTTTGTTCTACTTTTCCTGCCTACACTCCTGATTTGAGCTTTTGAATCAAGCCAATCTTCACTGCATATAAAGATTTCTTTGCATCGGTTTTTGCACTATTACCATAGTCAGTGACAACTCTGTTTCTTCCATGATGAGACTGTGTGGGGAGGTCTAGTGACTTCACCACTGGTGGTTACTCTTCCTAACAAAAATAAGTTGCAACCACATGCGTAAACAGTTGATAAAGTTGATCACCAGAGCCAAGGCTGATAAAGTGGAAAGTGCGCACCGCGCACCAGAATTCGTATTTTTGTGTTTCTTCAAGCGAACTACAGCGACATTTGTTAATCATTTTTGCCCAGCGAGCTGTAGTATTGACTTTGACATTTCCAGTAGTTTTCTTGAACAAAATTATACAGGCTTGCTTCAATTTCTTCTGTTTATGGAGTGTGGCTCACTTGAAACAATTGTTGAAGAAAATTCCACCACGAAATCGCTGCAAATGAAATCAAATCATTGAAGAGACCATTTAATTGCTGCGGATGGGATCGAACCATTAAGGAGACCACGGAATTGCTGAAGTTGTGAGGATATGTTGACATAAAGGCGATAGCGCAGAGCAGTGGAATGAGGATATGTTGACATAAAGGCGATAGCGCAGAGCAGTTAACCACATTGAAAGAAGGAGCCATGGAGCATCATCGTGAAGGTATCAATGTAAGTCAAACTCTGCCATTATTTAAAATTGAGAGCCACTAGTTTCGAAGATGAATCAGTGTATGCAGTCAAGTCAACCGTTCATACCAGTAAACTCTGAGAGATCTCGCTGCGCCACCACCAGGAAGGAACCTTCCAGTTTCAAGAACAGAACTGTAATTCGATCACCGGTCTGCGATTTTGCCATTCAGGGATGAGCATCGGCTCTCGGCTTTCGCATCAGGATCGGGGGATGATGAATCGGACTTTCTGAGGCTAAGAGTAGTCACGCCAATCTGTGGAAGGGCAAGTTTTTAAGGGTAATTGAATTGGACTGTTTCATCTTTTGAGGTGGAACTTTCGTTGCTCTGAGAGCTACAGTCTGAGGCTACCTAATTATGGATTAATGGCTCATTTTGTGGCCTAACTCGCATCCTTTGTGGCATATATCGATTGCTCGGCAATTTTGAATCATAAATCGGCCTCTTCTTTTGAGATAGAGTTCAGACTTTTGCTATTATTGAGATAGAGTGTGGACTTCTGCAGCATCATTTCGACCTCTATATTCTGAGGCAAGGTTACAATAAAATTCAAGGTTGAATTCAGACTATTTTGTGGGCTTGTCTGATTGTCTAATCATTTTCGCTGGACAGAAATCTCTCCTGAGGCTTATCTCTGGTCCCTCTCTATGGAAAACTTCGGGGTGTCTAAGGCCAATCCTTGTGCATGTTTAAGGCTAAATTTAAGGCCTGTTAATGTATTTATCTAAGAAGACATTACAGTAGCGTTTGAAAAGTTTCCAGGTCTGATTTAGGATTCTTTAGATCTTGGGAAAAGTTTTGTTACAAGGGAAATTTGTTCACTGTAATAGCCATTACAGCTTTAGTGGTTGGAGTTATAAGTTTTGTATTTGGAGTGATAAGTGGAATTCTTTGAGAGAAATTCTTTTTTTTTGTAATCCAAAGTAATATTTTACTTTGAGAGAGATTTTGAGAGTGAATGAGTGCAAGTAGTTTTTTGAAGACATTTTTCTTTCAAAAGTTCTAGAACTCTGATTCCAAGAAGATGTTGTGAAGCTGAGCCCTTGTGTACTCCAAAGTTTAATAAAGCTATCATTTTTTGTGGTGATTGTGTCCTAGATCCGCCCGAAATTGAATAAGGGGATCTTAGGTACACGAAGAGTGTGTTGATGATGGTGCATGCTTCATGTTTTTTTCTTATGATTTGTGTCTAGTTTTGACACATAAATGATTTCATTTCATGCACACATACAATGCAATGCCAGCAAGCACAACACATGTAATGAAGTAGCTTCAAGAAAGGTTAATTAAGCTCAACACGTGCATTTGCAACAAATAATCAAAGATTGTCAACATCAACATTCAACATCAACAATCAAATTCACTTAAATACAATCAAGTTCACAAATTCCAGCATTTCAAAGCAAAGTCTACATCAACATTCTTATAAACAAAATTTAAGAACTTGGTAATCAAACTCAGCTTACATTGAATTGTAAGGGTGCATTCTCAGTTGAAACCGACACCCACATTTTGATTTGATCAGAGGTCAAGTGCGTCAATTCTCTTCCACTTAGTCAAATTAAGACAAGTGAATTCTTTGTTTTATGTGAGTCATTAAATCATTGTAAGCTTTTTTGGGTGCATTTTCGACAGTGTTCGACACCCTTCCTTTAAAGCAAAATCAAGTGAATGCATGAATTTTAACTCTACAGAAAACATCTCCTGCAAGCGAGCGTGATTATTCATTCAACCAAATTGCATTAATTCAGTGCAACAATCAACTTACACATCAAGCGAGCCAGAGTGAAGTTTATTGCAGTAATCATCAAACAAGTTAAATAAATCAAGCAAGTTGACATCGCCATCCAGCGAGCATGGCTATTCATTCAAGTGAATGTGAATTCATCAAGTAAGTCAAGTGAGCGCTTAAACAAACGTGATCGTCATCAAGCGAGCGTGCCAGTCAAGTCCCATAGCAAGCGAGCCTATCATTTAAGTAAAGTGAATAAAAAACAAGTGCACGGCATCTACAACAAGAGAGCCTGATTTCAAGTGAGAAAGTTCAGATGGCGCAGCATATTCAGCTGTTAAACATTCTTCACAGTTTGATCATCTCCAGTGATGAAAACATGGTGCACGTCAGCAAAGACACTCTTACTGATATTTCACGGCATCTACAGCAAACACATGAAACCATTGAGTTTCTTCAGCTTGAGTCCCAACTTCAAAGGAATGAATTGCAAGAAAAGAGTGATACTTTCAAGTCTTTGAACCATCCAGATGATAAGTCATTCATCCCAACAACTTCAAGTGTCAAAGTTGTTCATGATCAACTTCAAATTTCTTCCAAACCCATCAACAAGCCCTGGGAAGAAATTCACAATAACAAAAATAGACGAGGCTTAGGATATGTCCCTGAGGACACCAACTTACATATCCCAGATTATTCCAAGCCCATTAAGTTCGTGAGTGCAGGATTTCTTGAACCACTCACCTCAGTAGGTTCTGAGAAAGTTGTCAACAAACAGAATTGCACGCACCCTGAAGTTGATGTGCAACCGCAATGTTCTCATTGTCATAGAACAGGCCATATGGAATATCAGTGTTTTGATCTCCAACCTTGTTGCCATTGTGGCAAGCCCAATCATTCCTCAGCAAAATGTCGCAACCAACATAAATCAGGCAGATTGAAGATACATTATGCATGGATTGATCCTTGGGAATGGTCATCCACAGTCAAACGGTTGTCTCAGTTCTACAACCGACTACATTCACACATCGTGCAGCCAACAGTGAATCGATGATGGTACTCTCATGCAGTTGAATGAGGGAGTACGACAGTGAAACTCTCCTACACCTGAAGGGGGGGAGTTCAAATATATTTTGGAGAAGATTGTCTCTCCTTTCAGCTGACAAAGGGGGGAAACTGTCAATGAAATTGACAAGTGGTTGTCAGACTGAAAGTCTCGACAACATCAGCGAAGCAACCAATGGGCCTCTTCATCAGCCAGTGGGCATCTTCATCAGCCAGTGGGCATTTGTCATCAGCAGTGAGCATCAGCAAATTCGCCAGTGGGCGATCGACAGCCAAAGCAGCGGTGAGCAGCTTTCATCATAGCAAAAGCAACATTGAGTTGTTTTTCCGACATCTTCAGCCAGTGGGCAATCATCATCAAAATGTGTCAGTGGACACCGGATGCTGTTTTCAAGCAAAGGACAGTTGGATCCTTTTGCAGCTTGGCACATGATGGAGTTGTCAAGCATCCTTCAGAGATGAATCAAGCATGCAGCTGATTCATGTTCTCTTCAGATTTGAGTTTCTTCAGCATCCAGATTTGGTATCTATTGTAATGTATCTTTGGATCATAGGGGGGAATGTTAGATGATCCAAAAATACAATTTTATCATAGGTTATAAAATTAGAATAAAATAATTATTAATTTAAGATATTAAATTAATAATTATTATTCTAAAATGTTTAATTATTTAATGGAGACTTTTAGAATTAGCATATTGTTGTAACTAGATATGACTCTCCAAATGTGTCGTATCTTAGGCTCTATTATAGGAGATTAGTTAGCTAGTTGGTTTGAATAGCATTTAATGTAAATGGACACTTGTTATTTAATAAATGATCCATAATTAGAAGTAGTTAGAACATGGATTATAAATAGCTCATTGCAAGAGTGTTTGTTAAGTTCGGGTGTAAGCTCTTGCAAATCAATTATGTAATTATTTTTTTTTATTAATAAAATGATGTGTCTGAGGACACTTCTGTCTTTAATTCATATAATATGACTTTAATAAACTCTAATCTTCTAGATATATGACTTCAAACTTCAAGGACTAAGCCAACAATATGTGATCTTCTAGCATCCTTCTACCAACCTTAGCTCTAAAACTATCTTGGAAAATAAGGGTAATTGTAGATTAAGATTTATTTTTCGTTCTTAATAATTTCTTGCAAGATTTGTTGGCCTTTTATTAATTTATTATTTATTCTTCATCAATCAATTACCAAAACTTAAAAAGCATGAAGGTCACAACAACACAAAGAAAATGGGATATAGGCTCTAAGCCAAGGAAAAACCCCACAATTGGGGGAAACTAGAATAATTCTCTTCTGATAGAATCCCATCGAAGTTTGACCTCCAAAACTCAAAGAACAAGACCTCCTCCAAGAACCAAGTTAACCCTCCAAAAGCCTTCCTCAATCCAGTAAAATTTTAGAACGTCAATGATGATCAAAATTCACAAGATTTGCTCCAAGTCAAAGTTTCACCCCTCCATCTTAGGTCTTCAATTCAACCCTACAATCCTCATCTTCCTGCAATTATCGAAAAGCCCTAGCTTCTCACATGTGAGAGAATCCAAGCATAAAATCATATTTTTCTTCTTTTCTTTGCCTTTCTCTTGTTTTCTTTATCTTCACTCTTCTTACTTCATTCTCCTTGCATGAGATCAAACTTATGTAGTGCGTGCAAATGAGTCAAATTTTCTTCTTTTATATACCCTTCTCAAGAGGTCGAATAGGTCTCTCCTAGGCTAAATTTTCACTAGTAGGGCTGACTTGGTCTTGGGGGTCATTTTGACTTTCTAGACTCAAAAACATTTTTTCTTTCTTGTTACGAATTTCCAAAATGGGTCTTATACATATGGAAAAGACTCTTTTTGACTCAATAAACCCTAGGAGTATGAAGAACATGCTTTGACCTAGATTTGAGCATGAAACCCATGCCTAAAAAAACCATTTTTTTCCCTTTTTTTGCTTTCAATATAAGTAAAAAGATAACTATGAAGGACAAACCTAGTTAATTTTCAACCAATAATAACACTACAAGGTCTAAACTCATATACAACATGGCACTTCCATAAGTATGGTTGGCCTAACAAAACGTCACAAAATTCAAGGGGAGCAACATCACACAATACCTCATCCTTGAAAGGTTTGATGTTGTAGGGTAGGCGACACTGTTGGTTGATGTGAATATCCTACCCTTGGTGGAGACACCCGATGGTGTATGCTTGCAGATGTGGTGTTTTCAGCGAGCCCAACCTCTTAATGGAATTTGCTGAGATGAGGTTCTTTTGACTCCCTTCACCCACATTTATGTGTGAAAGAGGTGCTCACCTTCCTCCAGATATTTGGTCTCACTTTGTTGGACCTTGGTGGTGGCAATGGTGACACCAGGTTCTACATAAATGATCTATTTCCCCTTGTATAGGTTTGGTTCAGAGTAAGAACCTGCATATAACTCTTAGTATTTTAGCTCAAGCATCAATGAAAACCTTGCACAACATTCATTGGTGTTATGATAGGTGCTCTTGTGTAACTTGCACCACTTTATCATGTCTTTATTTGTCTTCCCATTACTATTATTTGTTTTAGTTTAGGTGGGTTGTCTTGGGGAGGTCCACCCTGGCTATATCCTTTGTTCTGCAATTTAGGGATGCCCTTTCCTTGCTTCTTCTTTGAAGGATTTGTAGATCCAAAGTCTTACTTCACTTGTTTAATATTTTTCTCTATTTTCATAGCATATTCATATGTTTCACCAAGTGAGGAGATGTCCAGGAACTCCATTTCTATATGGATGTATCTGTGTAGAAAACTAGGGTACTTGAGCACCAAATGTCGCTCAGTTTTTGATACCTATTGTCCTTTGTAGACAGTTCTAGGTTGGGGAACTGTGCCAAAGCATCTAAATTAAGGAGTTTGATTTTTAGTAGATGACCATTGCTTAAAGCTTTTAAACAAATGAAAATCCTAAGTATTTCTAAGAAAATCAATGGGTTGATTCTTCATTTTTAACAGAAATAAGCTTTAAAGTGATTTGGAAAGTATAATTTAAGAAGATATATAATTCCTTAAACATTCATATTGAATATCTAATTTGTTATATATAGAAAATGCGTATAGAAGTTTTCTATAGCCAAATAGTACATGTCCAAGAAATGACAGAAGGCAACAATTAAAAAAAAATTGAGGCACTAACTAAGATAGATAGTTTCATTTAATTAATCTCTTTTAATAATGATAAATTTGTAGGCGATTTTAGAGATATTGGAATTCAATATAATCTTACCCAGTCTTCTATGTTAACTTGAACATGTGCGGAGGAAATAAAAATGAAAACAAAATTTACCATAAAAAATCATAGATATACACAAGTTGCTCAGAATGAATCCAGTATCCTTCTATTAACTTCAGAAATAGCATAGAAAGTTACAAGCATGTCCATTGGTTCATCACAAGGGTTCAACCCTTTCTTATTTTAATTACTAAATACTTATAGAGTTAAACTCTAACATATCTAGACTTAAATTAAAATTTATTACAAAATATAATATCATCCGAAATTGTTGGGATATTACAAAAATAGTACTGAAAAATAGTAAATCTAAACTAATTTGAACACTCTGCATTTCAAGGATTATTATTTGATGGTTGTAGCTAGAAATATTCTTTTCTGTTCACTGCCCTTGTTAATTTTTTCTCTGATGTCTGGTCCTGAAATTTAGCATTTTGTTCTATTCGATGAGCTCACATAATTTATCCCATCTCTTTCCATCAGGGATAGAAAAATTTAACAATTTTCTGAATGACTCATCAACTTCCATATATTTTTCAAAAGTAGGCTTAGTTAGAAACACATGCTTAATTTCATGTTGAATTAACAAAACATAACTTAAACCTTCTATGAAAGCTTTTTCATTTATAATTCCTGTAATTTTGGAAAACTTGGTTTTGATAATCTTCAAGTGGAATCAATTTTTTGCGTATATCCTGCAAACCTGGGAGTCCATTCTAATATAGAGCATTGAATTTCCTGTGAATTTTTTTTATCAGAACCTCTAAAATTTGGCACTTATTCTCAAGTTGTAACATCATATTCCTCTTGGTTAAAACCTTTTTTTACCTCCAATACAGCTTCAGTTCTGTCTTCAATCCTGAATTCTTCAAGTTTATCCTTTGTTTTGGAGTTTAATACCTTAATTATCCTTGTGGCATCTCCTAGTTTTTGGTTCAGGTCTTCTTTTATTTTTGCTACTACTGCTTTTGATCCTTGTAATAAATCTTCTTGTTCAAAAACAATTTCAATGGAAGGCCATAACTTAGTCATTGATGCATTAATGTCTATCTAGATATTTTCTTTGGCATGAGAAATAGTTTTTGCAATCAAATATTCATTCTAATAAACTTCTAATTAATGAGTTAATTTATAATTCTTTTGAATCTCAGTCAAATATGCATTAAGCAAAGTCTTTTGGTAGAAATCACATAGGAGAAAATTTTGGCTGACGCGTTTCGAACCAATAAGTGTGGTTCATCATCGGGACTAGATGAAGAGGCAAACCATGGCAAAAGCTTAAATAGAGAGCAATGTAGAGACATAATTTCAAGTAACAGCTATATTAAACAACTAGTTTTTTAAAAGTAATATTTAAATTAATTTATTAAAACCAAATATTAATAGTTTTTGAAAAATAATATTTAAATAATGATATTAGGTTATTAATTTATTAAAAAATATTAATAAGTAATAGCTATATTAAATGGCTAGTTTTTGAAAAATAATATTTAAATTAATTTATTAAAACCAAATATTAAAAGACCCAATGGACCCCAAAAATATGAAGGGTGTTGATGTTATCCCATGCTCTTATGGGACTTCCTACATTGGTGAGACTGGTCGCTCGATTAATCAAAGGATTCGTGAGCATGTTGTTAACATCAAGCATGGCAGGACCCGCTCCTCTACTTTGGCGGAGCATGCATATAATTCTAAGCATCACATCTGCATTGAGGAGGCCCAAGTCATTGCTAGGGTTAGTCATTTCCATCATTGTAAATTGAGGGAGGCCCTAGAAATTGAAAAAAGACCCAATAATTTGAATAGAGATGATGGTTGGAATATTAGTAAAAGTTGGGTCCCTATCTTGTCCTCCTAGTTTTTTAGGCTTCTTTTTGGGATTTATTTTGTTTGTTTGTTTATCTATGTAGGTATTGATGTCCTTTTTATAGTATTTGTTGTTGATTTATTTTTCATTAGAGTTTATTTTCTTGATCCTTTGTGGTTTTATGTATTTTATCATCCTAATCGTTCTTAACTCCTTTTAATATTTTTGTTATTTGTTTAATGGGCCTCAGCCCCATCTTTTATTGTTGACCCTGTTTTATTTATTGATTAGTTTTCTGGATATATATTATAATATATATTATATATATATACTATATATATATATATATATATATATATATATATATATATATACTATATATATATTATATTATATATATTCTTTTGACTAGTGTATATTTTTGTTTTATTTTAATTTATTTTTTCATTAAATTATTTTTAATTTAGTTTATTTTATTTCCATTAATTATTTTATTTATCAAATGATCTTGTCTCGATTAGTGTCTTTCTCTGGTTTTATAGTTTTTTACTTCCCTTC
Organism: Pinus taeda; assembly: GCA_000404065.3. Lineage (NCBI taxonomy): Eukaryota > Viridiplantae > Streptophyta > Pinopsida > Pinales > Pinaceae > Pinus > Pinus taeda. The sequence continues at coordinate 31,926 of APFE031284062.1, forward strand.
TTTAGAGTTTGACTTATTTTAATAAATTAATTTAAATATATATTTCACATAAACTAGTTGTTTAATATAGTGTTACTTATTAATATTTGTTTTTAATAAATTACTAAACTAATATCATAATATAAATATTTATTTTTCAAAAAACTAGTTATTTAATATAGTCATTACCTTTAATATTTTTAATAAATTAATAAAATAATATCATTATTTTAAATATTGTTTTTCAAAAACTAGCCTTTTAATATAGTCGTTACTAATAATAAATTAGTTTTAATATATTAATAAATTAATATCATAATTTAAAGATTATTGTTCAAATATAGTCGTTACTTGAAATTATGTCTCTACATTGCTCTCTATTTAAGCCTTTGTCATGGTCTGCCTCTTCATCTGGTCCTGATGATGAACCACACTTGTTGGTTTGAAACGCATCAGCCAAAAATTTCTCTTATGTAATTTCTACCGAAAGACTTTGCTTAATTCATTATGGATCACAGAAGCTTGAATACGCAAATATGCATTATCAGACTTGATTTTTCTTTCTTGAATCTTTTGGAGTTGCATCTTGAGTTTTTCAATTCTTGATCCTTCAAAGATAAGTCTCCCATGGCCTTTGACAATTGTTTTGTTGAATCAGTAGACTATGTTTCTACTGTGATTGTTGTTGCTATAGATGTCCCTACTATTGAAGTACCTGCTGTAGAACGTGGTGTCCCTATGGGGATGGTAGTTGTAATATTGAGTTGTTGATCTTTTTCTTTCAGGAGTTTTTCCATGTCAGCATCCATCTTTTGAATTTGAACATTTTGTTCAACTATCAATTTGAACATATTTTCCTTTTCATTTTCTAGTTGACCTACTTCCTTATCTTATGGATGCTATGTAGTAGGAAGTTTAAGATGCTTCCTCAATGCTTCAATGTTAGCATTTTTATTCTTTATCATTTCTTCTGTTGCTTTGAAATCACTAGGATCATATCCTAGTTTTATCACAAAATCTTCAAGTGCTTTGATTATGGTATCTTTAGCTAAGGATGACATTCTCTCCATTTTTAACTGTGGGTGAATATTATTCAACGAATTTTCACACCTAATCTCCATTTACTAAGTGTTTTTGAAAGAACCAGAACAGCTCTCTACTTAAGCTCTACACATTGTTTTTAAAGGGTTAATTAATTCAATTAAATACAAAACCTTGCCAAATTGAAGAAACCCATTGTGCATTCAAAAGCCCTTTTCTACACATTGCATTCACCCTTCCCATTATTCCAGAGCTTCTAACCCTACTCCTAAAGCTAGAGAAAGAGTAATTCAATAAAATAAACCAAATTATGGATTCCCAAAGCATTCTAAATGAGAAACCCCTGCAAACTCCTCACCTGGATGTTGACCACCTCCCAATGGCTGACGGAGATTTCCAAATTAAAGACACGGTTTCCCCTAGTGATCTATAGAAACTCCACTGCTAGAGTAAAGACAAATTCCTGAACCAAAATGATGATATTCATCTATGGGAATCAAATTTTCCCAAATACTTGTTCCCATATGTATACCAGTTCCCTGAGATCATCCATCTATGCTAAATTGTTATATCCCAAGCCAAAGAGCCATAGTCTCTCCCAAGCAGCAGATTTTATTTAGAATTACTGCAGAGTCAGTAAACCAAATGTTGCAAATCCAGCCAAACCCAAATGAAACACCATTTTCCATTGAAAACCTACTTAAACTCTACTTGAAGTTGGACCTTCCCAAGAGGTCTCAGATCTTTCACAATTTCATCCTAGAAGAGTCTCATACTCCTACACATAGTCCTCCATACTTTGCCACCATTTTCTTTGAGAGGTCTAAACAAATTGTGACCATGCTCTCTTGCATTCTTGGATATACCACTGATGAACATGTAGATGAGCCTATACTTGTTTTTCTATCTATTTTCTGCCCAGGCAAGCCTCCAACTACAGACTTCAATTTTGCCCAATTCGTAGAAGACAGAATCCATGATCAATTGATCAGGCTGCCAAATGAAAGAGTATTCGAATACTCTTATGTGTTGTTTCACATGTTCCTATATTTCCAATCACACAGATTTCTAGTTAATATCCAAAAGCTGGACACTAAGGGCCATCCCAGATTAGTCATCTTTTGGACACCCTTAATCCAAAAGTATTCCACTATTTTCAGTTACAAAGAGTTCATTGATTCTTTTGTCCATCCAGTTGTAAATATGCTAAGCACTAGCATTCAACCCAGGATCAATGAAGAGATAAAAAGAGTTTTGTAGTTGTCTAAAAACATTAGAATAGGAGACTGGTATCTATACCAGGACCACACTGAAATTAGAATATATGGATGCCAACTCACTCCCTATAAGCTGCCCAAATATCTTCCCATGAGGATATTTGCATTAGAATACGTCAAGCAGATTATAAACTCAGATGATGTAAATTTCCTATCAGCTAGGAAGAAAACACAGTCCAAGATAATAATAAAAAAAACCAACTTGGTCCTTTTATCTGTAATAATAGGGAGGTTGGAGAAGAAGAGAAGTGTTTACAGGAAATGAATTTCTCAAAGAATAAATATGAATTGCAGGAACTTGGAATAGCTGACAAAACTAGGACCATACTAGAATTGAAGAAGGTAATCACCAAGAGGAACCTGATGACGCAACTTGAGGACAGATGCCAAACAATGGAGCTAGCAATAGGCAGGTTCATGGTGAAACTTGATGCTTTGAGGCAAAGAGGTCTACCTAATCCACTGGTAATTAATGATAGGTTAATGCCACATGAAGACTATGATAAGAGAATCAGAGAAGTGGCAAAGGAACAAGCCAGCAATTCCTCCATGAAAGGGATGCCTACAGGAAAATTCTTTTACCAGGCTTTTGAGAACCTCTTTTACCTCCAGCATGAGTTAAAACATATTTTTGTAAAAAAACCCACCGTTTCAAAATACACAGAAGCTGATGAAGTCTACAGAAGAATGGTAAATATTGAGTTACCAGATACAAAGACTTGGGAAAAGTTAAATGATTTACTGTAAAAATGCAAGGTAAACAGTGAATACAGCGCAATGAAAGTAAAACAACATATCAGCTTAGTCAAAGAGTATCAGATGAAACAGTATCAGTCAAAATAAAAGTAAAATAACAGTCAGCGTAGAGCAATAGCAAAGAAGAGAAAGCTGCAAAAGATCAAAGGATAAAACAACAAAATCAGTAAAAGAGGGGACAACTAGCCTTTTAGTTTCCTAGGTGTCTCTATCTTCTTGCATGAAGATCTTTATTTTCCTTGAATAATTCCTAGAATAGTTTAGGATATTTTTTAACAATTTTTTGTATAAATACTTCATAATTTGAAGTATAGAGTGTGGATTTCTGATTTTTTCTATAGTTACATTGATCTGAAAACATGAGGGTTTTATTGTAAAAATTTTCAAGACAGTAAACTGGACTGAGTAATAAAGGCATTGCATTACAGGATTCATGTGTTGGGTCACTTCAGTGAAGTATCTTTCGTGTGTCAAATTGTTATTTTCTGAAGTATTTCAGAAACATACATGTGTTTCCAATTTGAATTAAATAACTGGAATTTTACTTCAGAATTTGTTTAAGTACACTCTGCCTTGAACAGTTATTCATTTTAATGTTTTCTTCTGATGTCCAGAGTATGGAATTCTTAATTTCTCCCTAGTTTCGATTGACCTCTTTCATTTCTCTCATTATCCAGTTTGAGGAATCCTTAACTACTCCTTTACCTCGATTGAAAAACCACTTCATCATCCAACCTAAAATATCTGAATTTACTGAGCTACCTTTCCCTGTGAACACTATCTTTAGAACTTGATTCAATCTTGTTTTCTTGACATTTGGACTCCATGGCCCAATGGTAAAAAGACACTTATCTATCCATCTGAATCAGTGATTCCACCACCAAATCAAATCAAAAACCAACCAAGCCTTAAATAACTATCCTAAAATCAATTAACTCAACAAAGTTAAATCATAAAGAGGGAGCCCTCTCTAAGCATTAGGAAGGCTAGATCCTGTTCTCAAAAGTAGGTTTGTGGTTACCTCTATTATTTCTTTCGTGAAAACCCTAAGGAAATTTCAGAGTGATAACATAGTGGTGACCATACTGGGGAATCAAGTCCTCAGTTTAATAAACCTTAAAGGAAATCCTAAATCTCATATTTTCACCTTAAGGCCATTTTAGGGTTGTTAAAAGGTTTCATTAAAAGATTAAAAAAAAAATTGGCTTCCAAAAGAACATACTATACCAAGGCACATTCAGATCCAAACCCTACTATAATTGTTGATAATCCAGACAAAATATTAAGAAAAAACAATAAAGTAGAAAATTAAGAAAGCATTAGTCAGCTAACTAAAGCAAATTCACTTCCTAAAGAGTTATCAAGCTTAGAGGATCTTCAATTTGATTTATCATTTGAGCATTCATTGTTTCTTACCAAATCTAAAACTTCAGTCCATGATATTGTAATAGAGCCTACTTTTATTCAATTTATTAAATCAAAGAAGACTACTACACATCATGATTTAGATCAACATGTTCTAGACACTTTTGACAAACTTGATGCTTTAACCTCAATTTTGATAAGACACGTAAATGAAGCTTATTTTCAACAGTCGGTTGAGTTAGCTACTCTAATTGCTACCACTCCTAAACCTTCTACCATTCCTTCAAATTCTGTAAATTCATCTTATTTAGTACCACCTCATCTATTATTTCCACTACACCTCATTCCATAGAATCATTCATCCCTAAGCGTCCTCTTCAACCTAGAGTTTTACTTCCATCTGTAAATACTTCAAGTTCATTAGTAAGCCCTTGAAGTTCAGTTGTAAGCCCTTAAAGTTCATCTTCAAGCACTACCACTTTACCTCCTAGCTAAGCTATAATCTTAGCCATGGCTACCAAATATTCTACTTTGACGTTACCATCTCAAGTACATGCCATACCCCAAGATTATCAGAGTAAAATCTTTCATTTTGATGGTAGCAGTCAATATACTGCACAACAACATGTAAATAAAATGAATGATTACTTTGAATTACATGAAATTGATGAAGAATATGTACAAATGAGATTATTTGCACAAACACTAGCAGGAGATGTCAAGAAATGGTTTAAAGGTTTACCTGCAGGTCATATTGTTGATTTACCTGCTTTCCATAGATTGTTCATCAATAGATGGGAAAGGAAGAAAAATCCTTTACAAATATTATCTGAATATGAAAACATTAGAAGAGCTCCTAATGAATCTGTTCAGGACTATTGTACTAGGTTTAACAGTATTTACAATGCAATCCATGCAAATATCAAACCTCCCCCAAACTTAGCACTAATCAAATTTCTTGATGGTTTTGACACTGATATGTCTTACCAATTTAGAGAAAGAACCCCTCCAACCTTAGAACAGATGCAAAGTGGTGCAGTTAGTGTAGAAGCTAACTTGTTGGCTAAAAGAGCTAGGATGAGAAATGAAAGGAGAGTTACCATTAAGGAGGAACCATCCACTTCAGATGTTAAAATAGATACTTTGGCTAAAAGTTTGGAAAATTTAGTGGATAGATTAGAAATTATGGAAAGAAAACCACAATGAAATAATCAACAACAAGGTCCTCAAATAAGAAATCCAAACTTTAGGAAGAATCCCAATATTGGTAAGCCTAGAGAAGGGCCACAGAATCAACAGATTAGACCACCTTTCCAAGAAAACTATGCTGAAATTTCTCACCAAAATGAAGAAGATGAAGACACTCATATTAACTTAATGGGAATAAATGATGGTAATACTATTTTTCTTACCCAAGAAGAACAGGAATTATGCATTTTACAACAATTACAGTTACAATCTAGAGAGTCCTTTAATTATAAACAAGGTTATGAATTTTCTATTAATGAAGTTCATAAGCAATATAACCTTAGGAGAAAGAAAAACACAAAAGCCCCTGCTAATAGAACTGTCCAAACTCGGACCAAGAAAATAGTGGGAGCCTCTGTGACCAAAGTGATACAAATTCTGTCTAAGGAAACCCAAAAAACTTTCACTCCAAAGATTGCAGCCAATCCAAAAATTGTATACATTACAGATACTACTGTTAAAACTTCAGCTAATATTCAAAAATCAGTTGTTGGGAAAACTTCAAAGGATGACCAAAAATCAATTGATCCTCAAGCTTCAAAATCTATTCAAATTTCAACTGCTTCCCAAACAAACTCCAATAGCCAAAGAATTGAAAATAGTAAAACGGCAGACATCCAAACACAAATTGAATTACCAACTAAAGATAAAAGACAAAAGACTACACAAACTCCAATTTCCAGGGAGGAAGTCATTTACTTAGGCAAAACACAAACTCCATTTAATATCCAAAATGAAATTGCCAAATTAAAAATATCGTTTCCTTTAACAGAATTGATAAGAAATGATTCCTATAAAGCCCAAATCACTAAAACACTGAATATAGATGAAGGAGAAGACTCTGTTAATCTAAATGATGACCAACCATAATTAATCTTTGGTCTTGAGGTAAATGGAAAACATTAACAAAGTGGTGTTCCTCCATTCTACATTAGCTTGACTATTCATGATCAAATCTTACACAATGCTATGTTAGATTCAGGAGCATCCCACAATCTAATGCCAAAAGCAATCATGGAAACATTAAATTTAGATATAACCAGACCATACAAAGATATTTTCTCTTTTGATTCTAGTAAAGTCAAGTGCCTGGGCCTAATAAAAGACTTGTGTGTTACTCATTTCAATACCCAGGTAAAAGTATTCTCATGGATATTGTAGTTGTTGATATCCCTCCGAAGTATGGAATGCTATTGTCTTGCTCATGGGGAGCAAAATTGCAAGGATCTCTACAATTAGAAATGTCTTATTCCACAATTTCAGTATTTGGTCACCCCAAAAAGCTTTATAAAGAAACTTTGATGAAATACATGGTGAGTAGTACAAATAAACCACACAACTATCCTATTTATTATGTGCATTCTGATATGGATTCTCTCATTTTATGTAATTCAGACACTGAAAAGGACAATAACACAGTTGTCAAACAAGAACATAAAGAACCTGATAGTGCAAATATATTTCATGAATCTAGGTGGCACTTAGACTTTGATGGTTCAGTGAATAGATTAGGAGCAGGTGCGGGAGTTTGGATTCATAACATGGAAAATAATCATTCTGAAGGTCATGCATTTAGATTAAACTTTAAATGTACAAACAACATGGTAGAATATGAAGCTTTGATCTTAGGATTGCAAATTGTAAGAAACCTTGGAGCCAAAAGAATTTCTATCATGGGGGACTCTGAATTGATCATAAAACAAATTAGAGGAGAGTATTCTATGAATAATCCTAGACTTAGCCAATACAGAGAAACTGTTCTAGATTTGATTAAATAACTTCTTGAAATTGATTTTGTTGTTATTCCTAGGAAGCAGAACATGCAAGCTCACAGTTTGGCCACTTTTGCTAGCACTTTCAGATTTCCTTTTCAGCCTAATCACCAGTACACTGCAGAGGTAAGACACAAGCCTGTCATACTTGATAATTTGAAATATTGGCAGATTTTTTCACAAGATTCTAAAATCTATGATTTCATGAATGCTAAAGGAGAATTCCAAAACTATTGATTGTACAATAGATGACACCATGGATAGTGAAATAGATATAAATGGTTTAGATGTAAATAAACCCACTAAATTCACTAAAGTAGAAATAGATAACTTAGAAAAAGTAGAAATAGATGAAATAGTCAAAGATGATTATGAGATTTTAAACCTTAAAAAAAAAAAAAAAAAAAAAAAAATATTCCTAAGGGATTAGTCCCATTAGAAGATCTATTTGACTCAAATGATGTAGCTAGGAAACCAAAAATCGAGCCTTTAAGATCATACATAGAAGAATGCAACCTAAGAACAGAACAAAAACCTAAGCTTGTTAAGTTACCCAAAGCATTACCTCCACCTGAAAAGTTGAAATACATAAGTCTCTTTAAAGAATTTCAAGATATCTTTGCCTGGAGTTACGAAGACCTCAAGTCTTATGATACCAGCATTATTCAACATAAGATACCCATTAAAGAAGATCAGAAACCATTTAAACAAAGGCTTAGGAGAATTAATCCAGTTCTTATGCCATTGATTGAAAAATAAGTAAAAAGGATGTATGAGGTACAAATCATAGAACCAATTAGATATTCAGATTGGGTCTCTAATTTAGTCACCACTAGAAAGAAAACGGGAGAAATCAGACTCTGTGTTGATCTCAAAAACTTGAACAAAGTATCATTAAAGGATACTATCCCCTCCCAAAAATGGACCATATTCTCCAGAGGGTAGTAGGGTCATCCAGAATTTCATTACTTAATGGATTCTCTGGATATAACCAAATCCTAGTTCAACCAAAAGATCAAGCAAAGACTGCATTTACCACTCCCTGGGGTACTTTCATGTATTTGAAGATGCCCTTTGGATTGATGAATGCTGGAGAAACATTCCAAAGAGAAATGGACATAGCCTTTGCAAAATAAATCCATGACTTTTTAGTTGTTTACCAAGATGACATCATAGTGTTTTCCAAATCACATAATAAACATCTTGATCACCTAATGAGAGTACACATAAAATGTAGAATATTTGGCATTTCTTTGAATCCCAAGAAGACACTCTTTGGTCTAGAAGAAGGTAAACTCTTAGGACACATAATTTCAAAAGAGGGTATCAGAATTGATCTAGCTATAATAAATACAATCCTAAACATCACTCACCCTAGGAACATTAAAGAATTATAATAATTCTTATGTAAAATAAATTTTCTTAGAAGATTCATTTCTAACTTAATAGAACTAATTGGAGAATTGAATAACATGTTAAAGAAAGACTCAACACTTAAGTGGACAGTAGAAGCTAAGCAGTCTTTTGAGGCAATCAAAGAAGCCCTTACTAAAACACTTGTCGTCATAAGTCCTTATTTCAAAAAAGATTTTATAATTTTTTCCTTTGCTTCATAACACACTATTTCAATAGTCTTGTTGCAAAAGAATGATCTGGGTTATGAGAATCGTATTGCATTTTTCAGCAAATCTTTAAGAGATGCTACACAAAAGTATAATATAATGGAGAAACAAGCACTTTCTTTAGTGAAGGCTATTAAAGATTTCAGAGTGTACATTTTATACTCACACATCATTGCATATGTTCCAAATTCAGTAGTAAAGGACATTTTAACATAGAATGGGATTGAAGGAAAGAGAGGCAAATGGATTGCAACTATTTTGGAATATGATATTGAAATAAAGCCCACAAAACTAATCAAAGGCCAAGCTTTAGCTAAACTCATGGCTGAATCAAACTAGTAGGCCTTAGATATAAATTTCATTGGTGTTCTAAATGATTAGGGAGAGATGCTGACTCAACAGATCAGTGACGGTTTTTTAGATTCACCTTGGTATACAAATATCCTATTTGTTTTACTAAATTTACAAGCTCCTCTTGGTTTATCTAGAACTAAAGGTATATTCTTGAAAATGAAATCAATGAAATATTGTATCATAGACAATGCTTTATTTTGGAAAGATAATGGTGCCATTTTGTTGAATTGTTTATTGAAAGATGAATCTGACAAAGTTATGCAAGAAATTCATGCAGGAGATTGTGGAGGACACCTATACTAGAAAACAACTGCTAATAAGATTTTAAGGGAAGGCTTTTACTGGCCCACCCTTTTTACAGATGTCAGAAAATATGTGACCTCGTGTCACAAGTGCCAAATATTTGAAGGCAAGAGGAAACTCTTACCATTACCCCTCAAACCCATCTCCACAGAAATACCATTTCAGCAGTGGGGTCTAGACTTCATTGGTGAAATTCAGACATCCTCCTCAGCCCAACATAAATGGATTTTGACAACCACTAATTACTTCACTAAATGGATAGAAGCCATCCCTTCTAGACAAGCCACAAATTCTGTCATAATATCATTCCTTGAAAACAGTATCCTTTCAAGATTTGGATGTCCACAAAAGCTCATCATTGATAATGCAGTTGCCTTCAAATCCAAGAAAATGATAGACTTTTGTAATAGATATCACATTACCCTTGGCCATTCCACTGCCTATTACCCTCAAGGTAATGGACTTGCAGAATCTTCAAGCAAAAGCCTTGTGAATATCATCAAGAAATTGTTAGAAGACAATAAGAAGACCTGGAACAAAAAGTTGGTTAATGCCTTATGGGCATATAGACTCACTGCAAAAAAATCCATTGGTACATATCCTTATCAACTAGTATATGGAATGGATATTGTTTTTCCATCCTCTTTAGGAGTACCAGTGATGAAAATGATTCAAGAGATGCAGGTAGAATCAAATGATATCCAAAGGAGGATAAATCAAGCAATACATTTGCAGCAAACCAAAGAAGAAGTCTATGTCAAATCCCAAGTGATCCAAGATAAAATCAAAAATATTTTTGACAAGAAAACCAAAGCTGATGATTTTTACATAGGTGATAAAGTACTCAAATGGGATTCCAGAAGAGAAGAAAAGGGTAAACATGGGAAATTTGATTTCCTATGGTAAGTTCCTTACATCATTTATGGTTATAGAGGTAACAATGCATTTTTCTTGAAGTAGTTAGATGGGACAGATCTACTAGGTGGACCAATCAATGGTCGAATGTTGAAGCATTATTTGTCCCCATATTAACATTAGTTCATTTGTTTACTTTGCTCATTGTACATAACATTGCAAAGTTTATATTGGATTGGATGATTATCTGTTCAAGTTGAAGCCCAAAGAGAAGGCCCTAACATTTGAAAGGTGTACCATCATATGTATGAATAAAGCAAATCATAGAGAAGTAGTTACAAGGAAAGCATAGTCAAAGTTTCAAAGGCTATTTAATGTTCTTAACATTTCACCAGGAAATGTCATCCCCATGTTGAGCCACTGTTAGGGTCCTATAATAATAGGATTCATAATTTTGAATTGGCTATGATTAGTCTCGTAATATTGTACATACTTTTTCTTTCTGCAAAATTTTTTCCCATATTGAAAATAAAAAATGTAAAGAGGGTAAGTCCTAAAAGAAAAATGAAAGGACTAAAAGAAAATAAGATATGAACCCCACCAAAAAGAGATAAAAAAATAGATTCTGAAAGTGATGCAAATTCAAATGCCACTACTTTTTACTTTGCCTTGCAAAAATAAGATTGTGTTCAACTTGTCAAAAATGCCACAATCCATGATGGTCAAATAGTTTAATCTTGATTCATTCATGCTTTAAATTTCATGTTGATAGATAGAGAATAAAGATCTAGCCAAACTGTTTAATTTTGGCAGATCAGTAGTTAGGTAGAGAATAATAAGGAACTCATCAGTTTAATTTGGGCCCTTGGAAGTTATAAGGTTAGAATTAGATAGTTTTCTTATCAAAGAAAAAGAAATGAAGAATCAGCAAGCTCAAATGCACCCAATGAATGAAGAGAAAATGCTAAGGTAAATAAAGGGTAGGTAAAAGAAGTCTTGGAGTGGACAAGGTTGCTATCTCAAATGCACCTTCATCATGATTAATCGTATGTTTCATGTGCAGGAGGAACTATCAAAGGAAAGAGGACATTCACAAAAGTTATGTATTGCTTTGGGTATTTACCCTAAAAAGTTCTATATGATTTTAGGCCTAAATACTAAAGCTCATTTACTAATTTCCCCTCATTTCACTCAACCCCTTACATGTCTAAATTTCCCTCCATTACCCCTTCATTACTTTTCATTCACTAATTTCCCCTTCTTCTTTCCAAAGGACCCTTCCCTCTTCATTTCCCCTTGTAAAAATAACCTTTACCATTCATTTGAACCCTTTTACCCTTTATTTCATACCTTTCCCTAGACATTGCCCTTTAAAAATCATTCCCCCCTTATTGATTTCCCTTTTTCCCTTAAAAACCCACTAAACCCCCTTATCCTAAGTTTAAATAATGTATCGGGCCCCATTCAAAAAACTCTCCCTGATACCCTTTTTAATTTGACCCTTACATTATTCTAACATATAATCTCATTTTATATATTTAGCCCCCCATGTTATAAATCCCAATCCTCACTAAACCTTTGAAATATATTAAACCCGCCACATTATTTAAACCCGAACCCACTTCCCACTCACCCCTCACAACTCTGCCGCACGATAGCCCTCCGATCAAACACTCCTAAATCTGACAGCCTATATCCATATCACGTGCTCCCATCATCCTATCGTTAACATCCCAAAAGCACGTGAGTTTTGTGGTTTTTCCCAAGCGCTCTTTTGTTATGTGGAAACCCCACGTTATATCGCGTGCTCTTAAAGAATACCACCCTTCACTCAAAAGCAATGCGATATACCATAAAATTGCCTCCCCACGTAAAACAAAACCACCCACTGTTCATTTGTTAATCCTGAGCCCAAAGTTAATCGTTGTTGGTTAAAAGCCAAAAAGCCACCATTTTACCCTTTTCGTTGTTATTTCATTGCAAACAACCTCTACAAACCAATTCTGAAACCTTGAAGCTCTGTGCAACTATTTTAACCAACTTTTCAACCAGAAGACACTGCAGACTCCAATTTCAAGCAGCAGAAAGACCATTCAACCTACAGAAACCTCCGCTGCTACCACAAAACCCTGTCTACACACCTAATCTCCGTTTTCTAGGTATTCTTGAAAGAACCAGAACGGCCCTCTACTTAAGATCTTCACATTGTTTTTAAAGGGTTAATTAATTCAATTAATTAAAAAACCTTTCCAAGTTGAAGAAACCCATTGTGCATTCAAAAGCCCTTTTCTGCACATTGTATTCACCCTTCCCACTATTCCAAAGCTCCTAACCCTACTCCTAAAGCCAGAGAAAGATTAATTCAATAGAATAAACCAAATTATGGCTTCCTAAAGCATTCTAAATGAGAAACCCCTGCAAACCCCTTATCCAGATGTTGACCACCTCCCATTGGCTGATAGAGATTTCCAAATTAAAGACACAGTTTCCCCTAGCCATCTATTGAAACTCCACTACTGGAGTAAAGACAAATTCCTTAACCAAAATGGTGACATTCATCTATGGGAACCAAATTTGCCCAAATACTTGTTCCCACAAGTATACTAGTTCCTTGAGATCATCCGTCTACGCGAAAACTATTATATCCCAAGTTGAAGAGACATTGTCTCTCCCAACTAGCAGATTTTGTTTACAATCATTACAGAGTCAATAAACCAAATGCTGCAGATCCATCCAAACCCAAATGAAACCCCATTTTCCATTAAAAACCTACTTGAACTCTACTTGAAGCTAGACCTTCCCAAGAGTTCTCATCTTTCACACTTTCATCCTAGAAGAGTCTCATACTCCTATAGACAATCCGCAATACTCTGCCACCATTTTCTCAGAGAGGGCTAGAAAAATTGTGACTGTGCTCTCTTACATTCTTGGATATACCACTGATGAACATGTAGATGAGCCTATACTTGCTTTTCTCTCTATTTTCTGCCCAAGCAAGCCTCCAACTACAGTCTTCAATTTTTCCCAGTTCTTGGTAGACATAATCCATGATCAATTGTTCAGGCTTCCAAATGAAAGAGTATTCAAATACTCTTTTGTGGTGTTCCACTTGTTCCTATATTACCATTCAGACAAGTTTCCAATTAATATCCAAAAACTGGACACTAAGGGCCATCCAAGGTCAGTCATCTTTTAGACACCCTTAATCCAAAAGTATTCCATTGTTTTCAGTTACAAAGAGTTCATTGATTCTTTTGTCCATCCAATTGTAAATATGCTAAGCAGTAGCATTCAACCTAGGATTAGTGAAGAGATAAAAAGAGTTTTGCAGTTTTCTAAAAATAATAGAATAGGAGACTGGTATCTATACCAGGACCACACTGAAATTAGAATATATGGATTCCATCTCACTCCCTATAAGCTGCCCAAATATCTTCCCATGAGGATATTTGCATTAGAATACATCCGGCATATTATAAATTGAGATGATGTAAATTTGCTATCATCTGGGAAGAAAACACAGTTCAAGATAATAAAAAAACTAGCTTGGTCCTTTTATCTGTAATAACAGGGAGGCTAGAGAAGAAGCAGAGACGTGTTTACAAGAAATGAAGTTCTCAAAGAATAAATACGAATTGTAGGAACTTGGAATAGCTGACAGAACTGGGACCATACTAGAAGTGAAGAAGGTAATCACTAAGAGGAACCTGATGACACAACTTGAGGACAAGTGCCAAACAATGGAGCTGGCAATAGGTAGGTTCATGGTGAAATTTGATGCTTTGAGGCAAAGAGGTCTACCTAATCCACTGGTAATTAATGACAGGTTAATGCCACATGAATATTATGATAAGAGAATCAGAGAAGTGGTAAAGGAACAAGTTCCTCCATGAAAGGGATGCCTACAGGAAAAGTCCTTTACCAAGCTTTTGAGAACCTATTTTACCTCTAGCATGAGGTACAACATCCTTTTGTAAACAAGCCCACCTTTGCAAAATACACAGAAGTTTATGAAGCCTACAGAATAATGGTAAATATTAAGTTACCAGATACAGAGACTTGGGAAAAGTTAAATGATTTACTGTAGAAATGCAAGGTAAACAATGGATACATAACAATGAAAGTAAAACAGAAGATCATCTTAGCCAAAGAGTATCAGATGAAAGAGCATCAGTCAAAAGAAAAGTAAAAGAACAGCCAACATAGAGAAAAAGAAAATGAGAGAAAGCAGCAAAAGATCAAAGGATAAAACAGCAAAATCAGTAAAAGAGGGGACAACTAGCCTTTTAGTTTCCTAGGTGTCTCTATCTTCTTACATGAAGATCTTTACTTTCCTTGAATAATTCCTAAAACCGTTTAGGATATTTTTTAACTATTTTTTGTATAAATACTTCACAATTCGAAGTATAGAGTGTGGATTGCTGAACATTTCTATAGTTATATTGATCTGAAACTCTGAAAGTTTTATTGTAAACATTTTCAAGTCAACAGACTGGACTGAGTAATAAAGGCATTGCATTACAGGATTCACGTGTTGGGCCACTTCAGTGAATTATCTTTCATTTTTCAAATTGTTATTTTCTTAAATATTTCACAAACATACACGTGTTTCCAATTTGAATGAAATAACTAGAATTTTACTTCAGAATTTGTTTAAGTACACTTTGTCTTGAACAATTATTAATTTTAATGTTTTCTTCGGATATCCAAAGTAATGAATTCTTAATTGCTCCCTAGTTTCGATTGACCTCTTTCATTTCTCTCATTATCGAGTTTGAGGAATCCTTAACTGCTCCATGATCGCGATTGAAAAACCACTTCTCCATCTAGCCTAAAAGATCTTAATTCACTCAGCTACCTTGCCTTGTGAACACTATCTTAGAACTTGATTCAATCTTGTTTTCTTGACATTTGGACTACATGGCCCAATGGTAAAAAGACACTTATCCATCCATATGAATCGGTGATTACACCACCAAATCAAATCAAAAACCATCCAAGCCTTAAATAACTAGCCTAAAATCAATTAATTCAATAAAGTTAAATCATAAAGAGAGAGCTCTCTTCGAGCATTAAGAAGGCTAGATCCTAGTCTCAAAAGTAGGCTTGTGGTTACCTCTATTATTTCTTTCATGACATCCCTAGGGAGATTTTAGAGTGATAACATGGTGTAAGGAATTTTTTAATTGGGATTTGATGGGCTCATTAAAGTCTTTTAGCCTACCAATATTCCCCATGGAATCATTATTTATTGCTCTATGCATTCCTCTGGTTTGGTTGTTATCTGTATGGAAGATCCCTCTCCTAGTGCAGGCTTTTAGATCCAAGGAGATCCAGTGTTAATGTCGCCTCTTGGGACCCATCTCGATAGGTGCATAGAAGTCATGTTCAATTTTCAGGGTTTCTTTGGTTTATCCTCGCTTCTCTCTTTTGCTTCTTGGTTTGTCTAGCGCTTTCAAAACTTGAGTCTGGAGAGAGTGAATATGGTTGTTGTTGAGGGTCAAGCTCCTTATTCTTAGCTGGAATGATGGAAAAAATCAGTGGAGAATTTTTTTAAAGTGTTGATGGGCATGGTCAAACTCTCAACTAGAAGGATGAAGCTTGTAGAAGGTGAGAAGGAAGTGAGACTCAATCTATTGGAGAAAAAATACAAGTGGTTTTAGATGACAATGGATAGGAAGCTTGTAAGTTTTGAGTCTGAGTTGTTTATGTGGAAAATGAACTCCATTGGAAATGAGTTGTTTATTGGAGACCTAGGTTCCAAGAGTGGCAATGTGGATATTAGTATAGGAGTCTAGATGGAGGAAGAGGTTCGCGCTATATCTGGAGATGGTTCGTCCCATGGGAAAGAGGTGCTCCAAGATCATTATGGTGAAGTTGGGCCTTCCTGGCTTGTTTAATTTTTATGTGTTTTTATGTTATGCAAGTATGTTAAACTTTTGGGCAATTTTGTAGAGAATATGGGAGGTTTTAATGTAAAATCATAGTCTAGAAAACCTGCACAGGAAAAAAAATTGTTATGGATATACTGGAACATTGAGGCATTAAAAATCATTGAGCATGCAAATGGTTCTGACCATGAAACCATAATTTTTAATAGAAATTCTATCCATTCTGTTAATAATAATAATAATAATTAAAACAAAAACAAAACAAAAAAACAAAAAAAAATCTTAAAAACAAACAAACAAGTGTAATATGCAACATTGATGCTTAGTACCTTCCTCTTATGCAAAAAGTAGATAACCCTTATGGGTTGAATGTGATCATATAACTTAGTTATATTGAGTGCATGATTTAGGCACCACAACCTTGATGTAGAGGGAATCAAATTGCTAATAATCTATTGGTACTTAATAATATAGTTTCATGGAAAAAGGGTCGACAACAATTAAATATTTAAACTATCAAAAAACATTATGATGAGCAAAATATATTAATGGAAAAAAGGTGAAAAGACATTGTTATTAGAAAAAAACATTGGTATTAGAAAGAATACAACAATTAATAGAAAGCAAACAAGGAATGACTATAGGTTAATAAATATTTATTGTTCAAAACAAGTATGATAATGAATGGAAAGAAAATATTAATTATGGAAAAATCCAAATATTTACTTTTTTTTTGAACAATTAATTTATTACACTTGGTGATTACATTGTTATTAGAAAGAATAAAATAATTAATAGAAAGAAAGAAAGAGATGATTATAGGTTAATAAATATTTATTGTTAAAATTAAGTATGATAAAGAATGGAAAGTTAATATTAATTCTGGAAAAATCCATATATTTAATAATTTTTTGGGACAATTAATTTATGAGGACACTTCACGATTAGAGGTATTTTCTGTAACAATTTTTAATTCACAAATTGATTTTAACCCAAAAATTAATCATCCGCTAATCAAACATTAGAAATTCAAATTTTAAAAAATCTAAAATTAATTTTCAATTTAAAAAGAAAAAAACAAAACCAAAAAAATAAAACAAAAACTAATATTTAATTTTATCAAAACTTGAATAAACATTACAAATAGCTTTTAAAAATTTGTAAAATAATTAAGAGTCAAAGCATTTTGACCCAAATTGATTACAATATACTCTCCTTTATCATGTATAAAAATAAAAGTCAAACATAGAATTTTTTTAAAATAAACCATAAAAAAAGAGAAACTTTCAAACATAAAAAAAAAAAATAAAATAAAAAACATAAATGCAAAAAAAAAAAAAAAAAAAAAAAAAAAAAAAAAAAAATGAATAAAAAATAATAAAAACAAAAAACAAAAATTAAAAATAATTTTAAAAACAACAAATTAAATAAATAATTGAATTTAAAAGAAAAAAAAAAAAGAGGCAAATAAAAAAAATGTTAAAAACAAATGGGTCAAGGGATCAACGGGTTGCCCCACCATCACGCCAAAGGTGTTTGGGTGGGTCGTCGATTCTGAGAATCTTGTCTTGGCCTGATGCCAAAGGGTCGCTCCAACTGCCCTTCTCGCAACCCTTTGTCTCTAACCTATATGATGGATTTGTAATCCATCTAACATTTCAGTTGGACACTTGACCCATCATAAGGGACTAAAAAGGCAAGCGGTGATAAACAAGTGTTGAGAAGTCTTATATATAAAATAAGTCAAAGTAGACTTTGAGGATTTAATATTAAATTAATTAAAAGATGAGATGTTGGATTAAAGAATTGAAAAGAAATCAAGCTAGTCATTGAAGATAAAATATTAAATTGAATTATTCACATAAGAAGGATTAAATTAATTTGTGTGACAATTGAAGGATTAACTCAAGTAACAATTGAAGGATTAAAATAATAAAGAATGATATTGAAAGAATTACGGAATATAAATTGAAAAATATAAATATCTTAGATAAATTTAAATTTAAAAAGGGGGGGATCAAGCTTGAGTCATTTTGCAAAGTATATAGTGGTTGTCTTTACTATCTAAACTGGTTTTCCATTTCAAGAGGTAGTAAACTCTTTGTTTACTATGATGAAAACTTGCTTTCTGTATCAGATGATAGATGTAAGGGTTATGGGCCCTCTTCCAACTTTTATTGATATAAATATCCCTACTTGTTCTGTTGAAGTTTAAAAGGGGGGATTTTAATAGCTTAATCTATATAGAAAAATAATACAAGGAGAAGGGGGTCGGGATGGGAGCAGGGAGGTAAGGGGAAAGGCGGAAAGGAGAGAGGAGAATCAAGAAATATAAGGGGAGGTATAGAAAAGGGGGGGAGGGGTAAACCAATATAGATGAAGGACTTAACAAGATCTAGAGGGAGGAGAAAAAAGAGGTAAAGAAAGAAAAGGTGAAAGAGAAAAAAGAGGCAAGGAAACAAAAGGTGAAAGGGGGGGGGGGGGTTGAATGAAATAAATTAATGAGTGAGATTATGGATAATCTACCTCCAGAAGTGATTGATATTATAGTCATCTTCCATGTTGAAGTTGTTTAGGTGTTTATTTATCTCAAGAGCTTCTCTTGTAATTCAATAGTTATAAAATGGGATAGAGGAAAGGATTTTAGATTGATCAAAGAAAATGAGGTTCTTGGATTTAAAAGAGTAATTAGTTATGGCTGAATTTAATATTCGAATATTCTTAGTGTCATCTATGTGCTCTTTAAGGTGACCTTTGAAGGGAAGGCCAGTTTGGCCAATGTAAGTCTTCCCACAAGAACAAGGAATTTGGTAAACCCTTGGATTTTACATAGGGTAAGAGTTAAGTTTAACTTATTGAAATTTTTTTAAGAGTTTTATGAGGCTTGAAATGGTTTTATGTTCCTTTTTTGTAAGATCTTAGTGATGAGATAGGTGGTTCCTTTGATGTAGGGGAGAGAGACTTGACCTTGAGGAGGAGAGGAAGGGGGGTGTTTGGCCAAAATTTTCATCCCTTCAAAGCCTGCCATAAAGAGTATATAATTTACACTAACCATATCCAGCTATCAAAGTCATTCATAGTTTAACACTCTTTTAAATCTAAGAACCTCATTTTCTTTGATCAATCTAAAATCCTTGCCTCCATCATATTTTATAACTCTCAAATCATAAGAGAATCCCTTGAGATAGAGAAACACCCAAACAACTTCGATAGGGAAGATGGCTATAAGCTCAACTAGTCCTAGAGGTCAGTTATCCATAAGCTTTCTCATTAATTTATACCCTTCACAACCCCACCCCCCCCCCCCTTGCCCTTTCACTTTCTTTTCCTTGCCTCTTTTTTCCCTTTCACCTTTTCTTTCTTTGCCTCTTTTTTCTCCTCCCTATGGATTTTGTTAATCCTACATCTATATTTGTTTAATATAAATTGGTTTACCCCTTCCCCCCCCCTTCTATCTTCCCCCTTATATTTCTTGATTCTTCTCTCTCCTTTTCACCTTGCCCATTACCCCCTCACTCCCCTAAAGGCCCCGTTTTTCTTTTTATACTCTTTTCTTGTATAAATTAAGTTGTTTAAGATTCCCCCTTCTAGCCGCTTCTCTCCCCCCCCCCCATCTTTTTAATTTTTATTTATCTAATCTTTATATTTCTCAATTTATATTCCTTGATAGTTTTGATATCATTCTTTATTATTTTAATCCTTCAATTGCTAATTGAGTTAATCCTTAAATTGCTACCCAAATTAATCTATTATTAATTTAATACTTATTATGTGAATAATTCAATTTAATATTTTAGCCTCAATGACTACTTTGATTTATTTTGAATTATTTAACCTAAGATCTCAGCGTTTAATTATTTTAATATTAAATATTCAATGATTACTTTGACTTATTTTATATATCAGGCTCCTCAACATTCATTTATCACCACTTGGCTTTCTAATCCTTGATGGTGAGTGGAGTGTCCAACCAAAACGTCAGAAAATTATGAATCCATTACACAAGTTATTCCAAAAAACTATTCAAATATTTCAAATATTTTGTTTTTTATAATTGTTTAATTGTTTTAATTTTTTATTCCATTTTTTAAAAATAAATTTTAGTTTTAACTGATTTATAATGTTTTTTATATTTGTTTTTCTTTCCTTTTTTTGCTAAATATTTTTTCTCCAAATTTATTTTTTTTAATTATTTTTTGCTTGTTTTCTTTAAAAATATATATATATTAACAAATTGTTTTTTCGTTTGTTGTTTTGATTTATTCTGTTAAAGCTGTTTTTAATTCTTTTTTAAACATTTTTTTCATTATTTTGTTTTAAAATTTTATGTGTTATTATTTTTGGAATAAAAAATAAAAGCCTTCAAATGTTATTGTTTTTGGACATAAACTTCATAAAAAAATCATAGAATTTGTTATTTTCCCAACATTCTTTGTTTAATATTTTTCATAAAAACCATTTATTTGACTTGTCATTTTTAGTGAAAAGGTCTCGAAATGTGTATTTTTTTAACTATATCTATATGCAAAATGTGCATTAGTTTGTCAAGTGTTTAAAATTATTATTTTTTAATGGAATATTTTATGTGTATTGAAGTATTAATTAATGATACATAAAGATGTAAAAAATTCAAACTCCAAGTTATTATTTTTATTAATTTTTTAGACTTTACAAAAAAAAAAAGAAAATTTCATTACAAAAAAACAATCCAAAGAAAAACAAAAAACAAAAAACAAAAAACTTGAAAAACACTTAAAAAATAAACATCTCTCGAAGAAAAAAGAAGAAGAAGAAGAAAACAACTCGAAAAATGGTTAAATAACCAAAATTTGAAAATAAACAAATAAATAAATGATATGCATACTTAAGACATAAGCAAATTTAAAGCAAGTAGTCTTTAAGTGCAACTTTTGGAAAGTTTTCCATTTTATTTTCCAATCTATTTTTTTCTAGAATGTGTTAGGGGTTCACTGAAATCACAAGTTTTACAAGTGAACACTTCACAATCGAAGTGCCCCAACAGTTTTTGAGGGTGTTGAATCTCTATATGCAATCACAAAAACAATTTAAATAACATAAATCAAGATTTAACAAAAAACAGATTCGTCAAATTCCAACCAAAATTCCTTTGAAAACTCCAAAAAGTTGCATTTAAAGATTACTTGATTAAAGTGTCAAAAATATGACCCCGCAAAAAACAAAAAGAGTTGATGTTTCATCAATGCTTGTCAAAATAAGCATGAAAATCACCATCATTTTAAAAATAATTATGCATAATACATAAGTAAACTTAAGTGTCAAAAATAAGTCCCCCAAAAAAATGATTGATGTTGTATCAAGACTTTTCAAAATCAGCATTAAATCACTAACGTTTAAAAACATATGTCCATAATACATAAGAAAATTTAAAGTGTCAAAAATATGCTAAAAAAATGGTTGATGTTGCATCAACACTTTTCAAAATTGGCATGAAAATCGCGATTTTTTGTGACCTCTAAAAAAACAAGGACTCAGTACAGTTCTCATTAAGTTTTTAACTTTATTTACAGTAATATGGGATTAGCATAATCATAGTTGCAGCAATATGATAAACAAAGAAAGTGCTAAAATTAAAGAATACAAGAAAATCTATAGCTACGTTACAATGTACATACAATACATGGTTGAGGAGGGGGGCCTACTATCCTTAGATAAGGCATTGGTTAAATAAACAAGAACACGCTACTTAATCAACACACCTTTTATGGAAAGAAACATGAACTTGTATTGTAGAAATGAAATTACAAGTACAAACTAGATTTCAAATTCAAAGTAATTAATCCATTGATTGATTGATTGATTATCCTTTTCATCTCTAGTTGTCCTACTTATAAAAATGTTTGAACTAATTTAATAGTTTGATGGGAAACTATGAAATTCTAACTATTCCATCTAGTTACAATAAATTTCCTTCAGAAAGGTAAAATTTGAGCACACACTGACTTGATCATTTGTCTGACAAGCAGCAACTAGGTCACGCTTTCCTTGTGGAGTGACCAATTGTCCTTGTCACTTTCTTGCATTAGGAGATTGGTCGGTTGACCAATTTGGGTGCTTCATTGGCAGAAACTATGTAGCTAAGGTGCACACTATAACAGTTATCCAGAGTTGCAGCAACATCCACTTGTCTAATAGTTGCAGCACTATGCTGAAGTGAGTTGCAACAACAACCACTTGACTGAAAGTTGCAACATTGCATCAGACTGGGTTTCAACAATGCCATAAAGGAGATTTTTAGCATCGAGGAGTTGAAACATGAGTGTCAGCATCTTGGAATTGTATCACAAGTGTCTTTGACTCGAAATTATAGCAACTCATAATCACAACACTTTGGATTTGCAACATTATGCTAGAATGGTGACTCTGCAATTGGGAATCGTAACACTTATCATTAAGGAGTTGAAGCAAATTGAAACAAGGAGTTGCAATAGTTATCCATGGTCAGTTCAAGTGCCTATATCCTTCTCTCATCTACAACTTTCCTCCTGAATACTAGTAGTTAGTGTAGAAAGATAATTGTCTCCTAAAATGCATGAGAATAACCATTAAATTGGCATATTAAGAGAATAACTATACTTTTGACAAAAAATTCATTCAAATAGGCAAAAAAATTGTTGGAGTGAAGTGAAAACGGGAAACATATATGCAAAAATGTCTTGGATGAGTGTTGGAAAGATGCCAAATTGGGTACCTGTCATCTCCCCCCAACCAAAAATATTGCATGTCCCTATGTAACCAATAGTAGTCTGAGTCTAAGTCATAGTAGCATGTCCATGGAGGTTACTCATGTCATAATACACATCCCTTGATTCATGATCATTGTACTAGCCGTTCGTTTCCTTAATTTCCCTCAAGAAGGAAAGCTCTTCTTTTCTAGTCATATTATAATATTTTTGATACTTGGCAAAAGGCGGTGATATCTTTGGATAATGAAAATTGAGGCCAACCCAATGGTTTCCACAACTCTATATATACCTGATACATTATTGTACTCTCTTTAGGGACACTACAAAATTGTCAACATTGAAGGGATGTTTGTTGGGCATGTCCTCTATGGATTGTCCCTAATATTCAATACATCCTTTCACAGTTGTTTTTGTCAGTACCGCAATTTGTGTCTTATAATTTTCAATAGCCTCTTGTATATTTTGGGCCATAAATTTTACATGTATAGGGAAAATTCCCATCTATAATTTATCAGGAGGACATCCTGGGGTCTGTAATACTCCCCTTAAAACCAAAAATTACATTTAAAATTGTTTTCAACCACCTAATGGGCAATTGTACAATCAATGTGTTTATTAAGAAAGATGCAAAGTCTTGAAATTGAACATCCCCTACAAAATGGTTAGGGTTCCAAATAGGGTCATGATGTAGGAGAAGGTTTTTTTACGAATTTTTCACAATATATTATTCTCCTCGTCGGTGCATTTATATTAGGCCTTTAGGAATGTATTTAGAGAGATGATTTCATAGAGCTAGGAATTCATGAGAGCTTCTCTTTGGAACCTCAAACGTTCTCCTAAAAGTACATATTGTACAATGGAGAAGGGGATTTATAGCTAAGTGCAGCCTCCACTAGTAATCCAAGATGGATATTCTTAGTCTCCATTTTATCCACCTGTCTGTTTAGCTTGGTAGTCTTTTTAGCCTCTTTATCCATTCCCTTCCTCCACTACTCCTATTTGATCCTGTGAATTCCAACTGCTTAGCCCATCTGTCTCTAAGGCTTTTGAGAACTTGTTGATGTTCGCTGATGGCCATTGATTTCTCCTCATAAGAAGTCAATATCCTATTCCACCTATCTTCTTTGGCTTTCTCCCACTAGCTGGGAGGTTTTCTCAAACTTCTTAGTCATCCATCTCAATAGGATTTGTTGGAAAAAAAAAAATTATCATCTCAAATCCTTTTTTTCTTTGTTTGGACATCTGTGTCTAAGGTTTCCTTCTCATTTGCCTCTTCCTAGGATATTTCCTTTACCTCTAGAAGAGGTTCCCTAGTTTCCTCAACAACAAAGAAACCTGCTTCCTGAGTAAGGCATTTTAATTTTTCAAAGGGTCTTCTTTCCTTCAAATCACTCTTCAACAATGTAATTATGATTTGGAGTTTTGTATTTTTCCTTTCAAATATTATATTCCTTCTAAGAAGAGAAGTATATAGGGGCATCAAGTAAATAATACTTTGTTTGTTTCCTATCCTTGAAGGTATTCTTCAATTTTGGTGTGGTAGCAGCTTTGTGTGCTTTTTTCGGTGTGCTTGGTGTTATAGTTTCTTATTCTCATTCTTGTTGTTCCATGTAAACTTCAATATTTGCAACAAGGCCTTCTTCTATGTATATCCTTGTTGGTTCTTATGTAGCATCAAGGTCTTCTTCCATGCTTCCCTTTGTTGGCTTTTTTTGCAGCATCAAGGCCCTATTTTTTGTCTCCCCTCACTAGTTCTTATGTAAAATAAAGTTCCTTGATCATATTGGATATGCTCATAACACAATATTCTATTTTAGTAGTTTTTTTATAGCTTTTTGGACCTGAACTTTTGGATTCATTTTGAGGTGCTAAATATTTTTTTTTTGTGAAAGAAGCACTTGGAAGTCATATACTTCCCATTGTAGTCAGAAAATGATTTCTCATTTAGACATTTCCAATGGGCTATCAAGTGCCCCAACTAGAGATCATATGCCAAAGTTACAACCTCGGAATTTTATCATTCCAACTTACCCTATTAGGGCCCATAAGCCTTTTGATGCTTCATCTTATAGGGTTATGTTTTTTTATGTTTAGGGTTTTCTCATTGCTTCTCTATGATAAAAAAGGCCTTGGAGACTCATTGTAATATAGTCTGGTAAAGACACATATCCCTCACATCTCTTCTCAAGGATAAGCTACCATCATTCGAGCTAGTTTGTTTTCATTATGCATTTATACAATTTCAACACTTTCCATTTATTTATGGATTCAAGCTTCATTATATCTCTATGTTTTGGTTACAAATTTTTATATCATTTCATTCCCTTCATAAATTCGGATCATTGGTATCAAAGAATTCTAATATTTATCTATTTTTTTGTTCATGTCCTCAAAGATTTCAAGGTATAAGGAGTTGGGACTTGAATTGCGTGAGCCCTTGCAAGACCAACCTCGCCAACCCTAATGACCTCCCATGGCGGAAGAAAAGAAAGACAAGGAGAAAGAGATTTTATTAAACTATTGCTTGAGGAAGCCCTTAAGCAGCACATGAACAAGATGATGGACAATTTTTCCTATATCCTTTGATGGATCCAATAGGTAATGCATCTTAATCAAGTGGCCACTTTAGAGGCACCAGCCCCTTCAAGGTACAAGTTAATTTTGGTATTTCTATATTTGAATTCCAAATAGATGTGAATCCTCTAGAAAAATGGTTAAATCTACTAAAAGAGTAATTTTTGGTCCAAAATTTCTTCAATAGAGAAAATATTACCTTTTCACTCCTAAAGGTTGCCCCCCATATCAAGGATTAGTGGGAAAATTACCATGAGAAAAAAGGACATGGAAGAATCCACATTGTTTTCTATCACACCTTGGACTCTTTTATGGATGTTGTTAAGGAACAATATTACCATGTTGGAAGCTACAATACTAATACACTAAATTTACCACACTATGGCAGTAGAGGGACCAAGCAGTGCCAGATTTCACAAATTTCTTTCATACCTTATGAACCAAGTTGGGTAGAAAATACTGTAGGTGACATCTATTGCTTAGGTGATGCAGGAGAATTAGACCAAGCTCGATAAGAAGAAATGGAGTAGAGATTGACAATGTGGTGGATTGGCCACATGTTAAGCTATAAAATTGATTTTGTTGTTTTTGTTAGACTTCTAAATATGTAATTTAGATATAGGAATTGGAGTATTCATGAATAAGACGAATATTTTAGGAATGTAAGAGTTATTGCCATTGTAATGATTAGGTCACATGGTTGTATTTTTTATTTCCTTCATTCTGAGAGAAGAGGAAACAAACCATTTCCTTAATTTTGTGAATAAAAGAGGCATCGAATGGGATGAGGAGCAACTCTTCTCCTTCCTCTGATTTTATATGCATGAGGTTGAGGAGGGAGACCCATAGCTAATGCATAACTCTAAGAAGAGATACAGTGAATGCAATCTTGTTTAGAGTCAATGAAGGCAAGTAGGTAGCGAGACTCTGATGCCAGAGATGACAACAAATCAGAGGAGTAAGCTAGAGTAAAAAGAACAACACCTGTGGATGAAACTTCAAAATTTGAACTGTTGAGGTCAGTGTTAAGATCAAGTTCAATACCAAAACCTAAGCTATGTACCTATGATGGTAGCCTGGTAGCCAAGAATTTGATGCATTGGATAAGTGAATTAGACAAGTATTTTGAGTATGACGAGATTGAACAAGACAAGCGAGTAAAATCTGTTGTAACTAGGTTGAAAGGTCATGTTGCATTGTGGTGGGACGATGTGTAAGTTGAAAGGAGAAAACAATGGAAACCATTAATAAAGAGTTGGGACTGGATAGTAGCAAAGATGAAGGGGAAGCTTATGTTGAAGGATTATCAGCTATCCCTCTACAAGCATGTGCATAACCTCACACAAAGGCTACTGACAATCAAAGAGTATACCGAGGAGATTTACAAGATGAATTTCAGGGAAAGTTATGTAGAAGACATCCCAGAGAGAACAACAAGGTACATTAATGTTTTGAAACTAGAGATTTAATATGAAATCAGCATGCTTTCTCCCAGGATGATGGAAGATGCATATCAATTTTCCTTGAAGGTAGAAGAAAATATAATAAGGAAGCAAAATTCAGGTAGATGTCATGGTTTTTCTAGAGGAAAAGGATAGACAGCTGGAAGGGGGAAGAATTTAGCTTAAAATAATTATGCAAGTTACCCAAGACATCAAGTAAAACAAGATAAAAAAGGTGACTCTAGAGGAGGAAGACCTTATCGGAGAGGTAGAGGTAGAGGAAGAGACAGACTGACTATTTATCAGTGTTACAAATATGGGAAGCTAGGTCACAGATATTTTGAGTGTCTTGAGAATCAAAAAGGAGGATAAAGAGATGTGTATGTAGCTCGGCTAGTAGCAGTAGAAGCATAGACACATGTGGGATAAAATGCATCAAAGGAGGGAGAAGATTTAATGATGAATAAAGTCTTGCTGAAACTAGCAAAGGAGACTATTGAACCAGTGCAAAGAAGAGCCTTGTTCAAGATTGTTTGTAAGGCTAAAGGAAAGTGTTATAAAGTGGTGATTGACAGTGGAAGCACTGACAATCTAGTTTCCAAAGAAATGGTGGAGAAACTCGGAGTGAAAAGGTTGAAGTAGCCAACACAATATAAAGTGCAATTGTTGTAGAAAGGTCACCAATTTTTGGTAAGCAACCAGAGTAAAGTGGAGCTCCATATAGGTATATATAAGGATAATTTATTTTTTTACATCATGGCAATGGATGTCTACCACTTTCTTTTGGGTTGACCTTGGAAGTTTGATAGGACAACAATTACAAGTTTGAAAAGGATGGTATCAAGAATACTATTGTTCCATTAAAGGAGGAGAGTATAGTTGGGATGATTAGCTCAAAAGCATTTTTGTTAGGAGGAAAATAATTTCTGCAACAAATGGAGAAATAAGAGGTCAACTATGCAGTGGTCTAGAAACCAAAGGTAATACTTTTTCACACTGAAATTGTAGATTTACCTATTGAGATTCAAGAGATGTTGCAAGAGTTTAATGATATCGTAGTAGATTATTTTTGAAGTGAGATTCCACCTAAGAGAAGAATCATCCATCACATAGACCTGGTACCAGGAGCAAGTCTTCCGAATAAAGTTGCTTACAGAATGACACACAAGGAGAATAAGGAAATAATGAAACAGGTTCAAGGACCGATGGATAAAGGGTTGATAAGGGAGAGCTAGAGTCCATGCATTATCCCTACGGTACTTAGTCCAAAGAGGGATGGAGAATGGAGGATGTGCATAGATTCTAGAGCAATCAGCAAAATCACAATTAGGTACGGATTTCCATTTCCACGAATGGATGACATGATGAATTGTTTGAGAGGAGAAGCATACCTTTCAAATGTTGATTTGAAGAGTGGTTACCATCATATCTGGATCAGATAAGGGGACGATTGGAAGATAGCTTTCAAGACCAATAGTGGACTATATGAATGGTTGGTCATGCCACTTGGACTGACAAATAAACCAAGTACCTTCATGTGGTTGATGGACGAGGTCTTGAATGGGTTCTTCAGTAAGTTTGTTATTTTTTATTTGGATAATATTTTGATTTTTAGTTGAACCAAGGAAGACAACCTTAGGAATCTAAGTTATGTCCTAGAAAGGTTGTAGTAATAGAAATTGTTAATTAACATGAAGAAATGTACCTTAATGAGGTTTGAATTGGTATATTTAGGATTTGTCATTTCAAAGGATGAACAGAAAATGCATCTAGAGAAAATAGAGGTAATTGTAATTTGGCCTCCACCTAAGAAAAATTTTGAAGTTAGGAGATTTCATGTCTTAGATAGCTTCTTTTGAAAGTTCATCAATAATTTCAGTGGTATTTATGCACCCATCATTGAAAAAATCAAGAAATATAGACAGTCATTTTGTTGGACAGTAGTAGCAGAAAAATGTTTCCAGTTCTTGAAGAGGAAGATCACTGAGAAACCAATTTTGAAGCTATCAAACTTCAATTAGATTTTCCAAGTTAGATGTGATGCCAACAGAACAACTATTGGAGCAATATTGAGTCAAGGAGGTAAACTTGTTACATATTCAGCAAGAAGTTGAATGATTCAAAATAGAAATACTCCTCTTATGGAAAGGAATTCTACATGGTGGTTGTTGGGCCTAAGAATTATCGTTCCACTTTCACTCCATTCACACATTTTCTCACCTCTATTCTAACACCATGTCACCACATCAGCTTCACTTTCATAATTAAATGGGTTACCATTGTTTTTTCCAAAACATTATTAATTCTTAGTATTTTTAAGTGAATTTGTGATTAAACTTTAGAAAATAATATCCATATACTTATACCTAACAATTAGAATGAGTTTGTTAACATGTGTAGGTACAAAGGAAGCTTTTAAGGCACCTTCATGTGGCACTCTATGTTCAAATTTGAATTTGAGGAGATCATGGACCTCATGGAGAAGATCATGGAGGATAGGGTTATGTGTCACCATTTGTTGAGAGATATGTAGATTTGAAGAGGGAATAGTGGATCCACATTTATGAGTTTGTTATCATAACTTTTGTATAAATAGGAGCGTTATCTCCTTCATTTGTAATTTTGGAGAATTGAGAAGTTATAATTTAGAACCTTAGGATCTTATAAGTTTGAAATGAGAAGTTAGAATTTGGAATCATTGTAATGGAGATTTTAGAACCTCTTGGAATGTAGAACTTGTAATTGCAATTTGAAATTGAAGATAAATAAAATTGAGCTTCTTTGATCTTCTACATTTGACTTCTCTTTTGATGTGCTTGTGAATCCTTCAAAGGGCCCCCATTGTCTAGCAAGTACACTTTTGTTTTGGTAAGCTTTCATTTTATGTTTGTTTGTAAATTTCATTAGGTTCATATGTTTGAAATATTAACGAATGACCTTTCATAAGAAAGTATTAATGTTTCTTTCAATGAATCTGATTTGTTATTTAATGTTTGATTTCATTAGTTTAAATAGTTTGTTGATTAAGATGATTAGAAATATTAATGAACAGTCTCCTGTAAGGGAGCTTTAATATTTCTTACACTTGTCACAATGTCTTTAGATTTCATTTTGTTAAATGACTAAATAGGTGTTGGAGATCCCAATGAAAGACCTCTTGTAAGGGAGCTTTGGCATTTCTTCACCTAGCTTAGTTTAGTTTGTCTCTAAGGCCATATATATTGGATGATCCTCGAAGTTTACTTACTTGGATTGATAGTAAATGAAACTCTAATTTGCATCCACATTTTAGACCCAACATTTTGGTGCCGTTGCTGGGGAGGATGATTTGGAGAGACTTAGGAAGTTATTTTTATTGTAATTTCTTTTTATGGACTAACTTGTGAAACCTGGTGACAATAGGATCTTCATAAAGGAGTTCAAGCTTGGAGAATTTTTTATTTTCATACTTAGTTAGTTTCAAATTCAGTATTTTTAAAACCCCCCATTTCTTAATAATCCATCTACGGATGAGAAAATTGAAGATGTTGAACAGGTACTTCTTGGAGAGCAAGGAAAATTTTGAAGACTGGTTTCAAAAGAACCTTGTGCCAACTCCAAGAATAAGATAGGTTACTCACATGTTTTCAAATCATAAGGTAAAAATTTTAAATCTTGATGTGAGCATTTTCAAATTCTTAGTTCGTAGGTGGCTTCACTAGAAGCATTGTTTTACCTAGGAAATAAAAATAAAAAATAAAAAATCTTTCAAGTTAAAAGTATAATAGATTAAAAAAAATGAGATCTCATAGAGTTTTCCTTTAGTCTTGTTTTCAACAAAATAAAAATAATAAAAAAATCATCCACATTTCTCATGAATAAAATAAAAACAAATCAATAGGTTAGTATGCGCTCTTCCTGCGCTTCAAGCGATCAGAAAGATCAGAAAAATCTATTGATTTACTTTTAAAATTGAATAAAAATCTCTTGCTCAGAATTTAAATTTACAGCATTTTAAGAAATCGAAATCATTAAAAAAAACGACTTATTTTCGATTTCAAATTAAAAAAAAAAACCCGCAATTTAGTGTTTTGATCAATGTGTTAAAACTTCTTTATTCTTTTGGTGACCTATTGCAAATTCTACAAGAACAGGATTTCATTGGTCCAATTTTGATTTCTCCCTAGTGGTTGAAAGTGCAGTGTCTAGGTTTTTATTGGAGAAAATTCATATAATCCTCTGATTGGTAGGTCGATGTAAGGATCTCAACATAGAGAATGTTGCGCTTAGATTGATGTATCCTTCAAAATCATTACGACACCATTAAAAATTATTTGTTAATTGAGGTTTTGTTCCAACCATGGCCAACAATGGTGCTCCACAAAATTACATCAATGAAAATTACGAGTTCTTGGGTCCTCGATTTTTTGATTTCTTAGCCGGGGAAATCCCTAAAGAAACGATCAAGGTTGAGCGCTGGTTCCAAATATCCACAAGCTATTTACCCTCTCCACATGTGAAAACCAAATCCTTACTGGAGGATAGCTACGATGAAGTTCGAAAGCCAATAGCTCGATTTTCCCCCAATGACATTTCCCTCTAATTGAAATGTGAACATCGTTTCTCATCCATCTATAATAAAATTTGAAATTTGAATGCTTCATTTGAAATATTATCACTAGCAAAGCTATTTTGATTAATTTCATGTTATCCTAGCCTTGAAAAAACCACACCAAGTAAATTTTAAAATCATTGAATCTCTTCTCACCAGTAGAGAATTTGTCATAAATCCAAAGTCTCATCATTAAGTAGGTCAGCGAAAATTTCTAAGAATTAAAATCAGTAGATGGTCAAAATGGTGGGAATTTCATTGAATAAACGATGGGCCCTTAAATATTATATTTATCTCGATTCAAAGATGAATTCTGATGATGATGGATCACGAGAGTGATCCCTTTAACCAAATCCATATTCCTATGTAATCTAAACAATCTCCAACTCCAGAACGATCAGCAATGTAAATTATTTTATGGCAGTTTCAACTGCCCACAATTTTTCAAGCATCCCCTCAGCTTAATCAGAGAAAAATCCTCGTTTTCACTAAAAAATTGGCCTCTCGGATTTCCTGTGATCTCCTTCCAATTTCAAGCGATCTCCAGAATCTCGATTGCCTAGTCCATCTCTATGGTGAAGGATTTATTGGGATTGCTGGGTGATGAGAGTGAGCCTGGGATCGGGGCATCATACATTCTCTCCGTATTTTGTGTTCGTTTATGATATGTTTCTTTTAATTAGTTGGGATATCTGGATTGACTTGCCTAGAAAATCCACTTGCCAATTCTTTGAGTCTTTTAGTTTTTTTTGTTAAACCTCTATGAAGATGGATTGAATAAAGGCAAGCGTGCTTGATTTTTTTTTTTAGAGTCATTGCAAAACCATATGAAAAAGTATCCAAGCCCATATTTTGTAAAGTTACACGGGTGTCGACATAGTGACACTATGGTTGCAAGGGTTGAGAGGACGATGTGCTAATCTTCGGGTTCAGAGAATCTGTTGGGTTGTGTTATATTCTTTCTACATAGTTAACAGGGGGTTTGAGGGGTACCCGTAACCCCACTTTATGGGGTTCGGGGCAGCGCCCCGGAAAATTTTGGTTTTGGACCCTATGTTAGGTTGGGCGGACCTACCTATGGTTTTGTGGATGATTTGCGCACATGTTTTTTGGACGCGATGGTTTTCGGTCCATGGTATTGGATCGATGGTTTTTTGGTCCATGGTATTGGACGTGATGGTTTTTCGGTCCATGGTATTGTATGCTTCGGCATGTATAAATATATTGTAACATTGAAAGGAATATAATGAAAAATCAAGCTGGTAGTCTCGGTTTTGAGATCCAGTGGGAAATCTCTGGTATATGTGTTTTATGGGTTATGCTCTCGCATTTTTATTTTCTTGTGATTTAGAATTCGTATGCAGGTAATTTCTGTACGGGGTTAAAACCTACATTTGGTATCAGAGCTGTTTTGGCTTCAAGGGGACGCCTTTGTTGCTGAGGGGTTTCGCTCGGGCCTGTGGTAGACCCTGTTCAGTGGGAGATCTGCGAGATCGATTCTGGTGGTGAAAGAAGATGGCGAGCAGCGGAAAGATAGAGATTGAGAAGTTCAATGGTCAGAGTTTTGAGTTGTGGAAACTCAAGATGGAGGATCTGTTGGTGGATAAAGATCAGTGGATCGCGGTAGATCTGGGCACTAAACCAACGGGAGTGACCGATGAAGAATGGAAGAAGTTGGATCGGAAGGCAAAGAGCACAATATGATTGTGTGTCTCAGATTCATTTTGTTGAATGTATCAGGTGAAGCTACGGCGAAGGCTTTATGGGACAAGTTAGGGACTTTGTACCAATCTAAGTCTCTGGTGAATAAATTGTTCCGGCGGAAAAATCTGTATAACCTGAGGATGACAGATGGAGAATCGATGACAGAGCATCTGAATGCATTTAATACTGTGGTAATTCAGTTATTATCTATTGATATTAAAATTTCAGATGAAGATAAGTGCATCAGTTTGTTGTG
Organism: Pinus taeda; assembly: GCA_000404065.3. NCBI lineage: Eukaryota > Viridiplantae > Streptophyta > Pinopsida > Pinales > Pinaceae > Pinus > Pinus taeda. The sequence continues at coordinate 65,681 of APFE031284062.1, forward strand.
TTCTCTACCAGACTCGTGGGATAGTCTG
>APFE031284062.1:79634-120234 GCA_000404065.3 Pinus taeda
TGGTTTAATTCCCCATTTAAATAGGCTACATTCCAGGTGAATACCATGGGTCAATACCATGTGCCATTTTGGTGAATACCATGGGTCAATACCATGTGCCATTTTTATTTTTATTAATACTAATATTAGGGTAATAATGTTTTTTTTGCATGGTATTAATAACAATCTAGTCCATGGTATTTGTCCCATAGTATTTTGCCCATAGGTTTCACCTAAATATAACACATTTTTTGAGTGTTCATAAATATAAGGTGACTTACGGAGTAAATATAAAAAAATGTTTTATTTGTTTACCATAGCTCTCCTTTATTTATATTTTTATTAATTTACCATACCTCTTTTACAAATATGGTATTTGGCCCATGGGATTCACTTAAATAAAACCTTTTTCTTATGCCTTCATAAATAGAATGAGGGTTATGGACTAAATATAAAAAGAGGTTTTATTCATTTACCATACGTCTAGTTTATTTATATTTTTATTTATTTACCATACCTTTTGAGTAAGTATAAAAAGATGTTTTATTTATTTACCATACCTCCACTTTACTTATATTTTTATTTGTTTACACCCTTGCATGTATATTAGGTGAATTTTCGAGTAAATATAAAAATTGTTTTATTTATTTACCATACTTCTCATTTATTTATATTTTTATTAATTTACCATACCTCTTGTATAAATATGGTATTTGGCCCATGGGAATCACTTAAATAAAACCTATTCTTGAAAATGGGCGAATGGATTCACTTAAATAAAACTTGTTCTTGAAATTGGGCGAATGGAAGGTTGTAACTCCTAATTTCAAGGGCTAAATTTAACTTTTTTACACTCTCCCTTAAAATAAGGTGGGCTATTTTAGGTGATTTGTAAAAATGTTCTATGATACAAAATATTCGTCCACTAAAAATTTAAAACCCCTTAATTTCGCCAAAAGGCAAACATTCGCCCCTAAAATAATCTATGCTGAGGGAGGCATTCCGATGCTCAGCTTTATAAATTCCATTTCATGTACATAGATCAGATAGTCGTCTACAAATACAGACTGGTGATTCTACAGATATAGAGTCATTATCCATGCTTAGGATGACCATCTGTGTAGAGCCTTTGTACATTTGATGTTTTAATATCCCTGAATATATTGTAGCCTGGATCGATGAAACTAGATCCGAGGTCTTCAAACTCATTCAATATTTGCTTGATGTACAATTCAAACCATGTGAAGAGATGTTATGAAGTCGAACATGGAAAGACATCACCTGATTACTAGCCAATGATGTGAGTTGTTAACAGATGCGAGAGGAATCACTGATAATGATAATGATCCTCAAGGTAATACAGTACAATTCACATGGTGTGAATACATTATCCGATGTCAAACACCACGCAAAATCTTTCAGTCAAAGGCCATTGATGTCAACCTGTTGCTGGAAGTGAGAAAATTGCCATTGATGTATGCAAGTTTCAAAGTACTGAAAGGGTTGTTTCTAGTTTCTAAGTCAACTTCTTAGATAATGAGCTGATGTCGACAAGAAGTGACTCATTGTAGGAGGGCCTTGATGTATCCCACGTCTATGACATGAAATGAAGTAAATGATTTTTGGAGGTGAAAATGAACTGACGAAACAAGGTTCATGAATGGTTGTCATGAAAAAATGAAGGTTGGAGGTATTGCAGTGTATGAGACATTAAGTGGATGACTTCTCTTGAACATGTCGATGACACTGAGATGAATTGGTAGCGTTAACCCCAAAAGATTGATGGTATGAAAAACCAATGGTATGATGACTGGTGAACGGAATAACCCAACCCTACTCAATCATGGAGATGAAGTGAAGGTGTCATGTTCAAGAGTGACTTGCTACCATAAATTATTCAAGTTTTTCCCCTTTTTCCCTAGTCATTGCTAACCAGTACCTCTTTATTTTTGTCAAGCTTGAGGAGGATAACATATGCTTGTTCTATAATTCACCCTTCGGGCAAACCTGTCGCTATTTAATATTTTAACGAGTAATGAAACTCGGTCTCATCTATATGGAAAAGTTTGTTTCTATTATTTTAACAAGTTTAATGACAAGGATAACTCGGTCCTTTTCATGTTTAGAGAGTTTGAAAAGGGACGAAAAGAAAACTCCATAAGTTCTTTTTCATAAAGTAATTCCTCGGGTCTGAAAAAGGATAAAATAATACAGGAGGGATGACATTTCCAATAATTTAGCGAGCTGGAAAGGACAAGCGCTCGACAATCTTTTCATGTTTAATGAGTCTGAAAAGGGTTTAAAGAGGACTCTATAGTTTTCTTTTCATTTTTGAATCAAAGCTCGAAAATAAGACAAAAAGTTTGCTTGGTGGTCAAAGATATTCAATTCACTGTTTAGCACATCAGATTCCTTCATCAGTTGTTCAGCCTGTTCAAAACTCCATCAAATTGATTAGAAATACATATATATGGACGAAAAATGAACTAAACTAACATTTCACTTTGAAGTGCATGAAAAGTAAACATAAAATGTAGTTTTAACATTTCATTTCAAATTTGGGATTTGGAGCTCTGAAGCGGTTTTCCCCCTCAAAATTTCGCCAGTCGATTTCAGGAGATCCTGTGGACCATTCTCCGCGCCGTCGAGACCAAGTAGGAGCTATCCTTAAGCTCTTCATTTTCATTCCATCTTTTCTCACTTTTGGGCAAGTTTTTTCACTTTTCTGGGCCCCTGGGGTTTAAATATTTTGCTACCCAATCATCGCACCTAGCTTGTATTGAAAGGTGCGATGCATACTGAGCTGCCAACAGGACAGTCAGTATACATCTCACCTTGCTCAAAGGCAAAGTGTGATGGGTGCAAAAAGGCAATTTTATACAGTGTTTTTCATCAAATCGTATACTGTTTTTTTCTCAAAAAGGGATCCTAACTCACCTAATGATTCTATTTCAGATATTTGTTAGATCAATATGGTCATCACATGGTGAGAACAAGAACATGAACAGGAGGATATGGTTGCCTTACATGACCAGGGCACAGTGGATGCATTAAGAAACTGTGGTTTACTGAAGTTTTTCCACATATCCAGCATGAGACAACAGATAAGTTTGCTGCAGTATCTCCTTCATGCTTGGGATCCTATTGACCAGGTATTCCAGATCAGAGGTAAATCTATTCCTTTCATGGTCAAGGATATTTATTTTCTAACGGGTTTTTTGAGGCGTGTTTCCCCTCTTTCACTATCAAGATTTGCTCGTGGGGGCGAATCTGTGAAAGATTACATTCGTCAGTTCTATAGGGATGGATCTCAACGCAACAGAGATGGTAAGATTAATATCTGGGATGTTATCAATAGACCTTTGAGGACCATTTTATTTACCTTTGCTTGATTGGCTAGCAGTGCAGCCTTACATTTAGCGAATAGATCCTACATGCAGTATGCCTTGGAATGGCTGGAACCGAAGGCGTCCAATTGGTGTGAGGCGATACGTCCTGTCATAAAAGAAAAATTGACCAAAGTAAAGAATGGAAGAACCAAGAAATTTGGTTATGGATCCATATTGACTGCTTTTGCTTTGGAAATAATTCCACTGATGCAACCTCAAAACATTTCATTGGGATTGCTTGCACCGAGGGAACCACGGATGCAGAGGTGGGTGGACCTTATGGCTAGACATGCTGGCCAATCATAGATATCCTTCTCAGATGCCTTTTTTGAGTGGTTCAACCGCCAGGAGATGGTTTTTGCGGAGTATCCATATATCGGGATGGATTTTCGAGGCGATTCGGATTTGGCATTACCAGTTGGTGAGCAATTGAGTGCTATAGGTAAAATGATTTGACCACATCTTTGTTTTTTTAGTTTTACATTATTTTTGTGTTTTTGATGTTACGAAGACTAAACAAACTTGTATGTGTGTGCAGATATTGGACCAGTTCGACTAGTGGCACGCCCACGAGAGGAGGATGCTCCAACGGGAGAAGCCGTAGGGAGAGCAGTCCTTAGAGACCTGGACATAGTGGAGACCCTTGCACAGTTGCAGGATTAGATAGAGGGATTGACCCTTGGGATTCCAAATGTTCGAACGGATGAATTATCGATGAGGCTATAGTGCCATACTACTAGTGTACTGAGTCGTTGGACTAGGCTCCTGCGCATGGTACCATAGGCGGTGACATGCTATCACCAGCATCACTAGTCTAGGATGTTTTTCTACATTTACTTTAATTTTATGGGTCAGATGACCAATTTTGTCTTTGGACACAAATTTTTTTATGAAAACTTATAAACAACTATCTATTTTGATTTTTTGAGTTTTATTTTGGCTAAGTGATGAAATCCTATGCAAATATTGATGTGAAATGCTTTCTTTACATATCCTGCAAATGTCTATTTAACACATAATTTGCTAATGAATCAGTCAATGTGTTTAAGTTTCTAGCAATGTGTTGATATTGAATGGAACAAAATGTCTTTCCAAAATCCTAACTCTTAGGAACATGTGACGAATAGCTGGGTTCCGAACGGAATAAACACCAGTAAGCTGTAGAATGACCAGTTGTGAATCTAGCCTAACAATGAGTTGGTGTATGCCATGTGAAATGGCATCAGAGAGAAGTTCAATCAACGCGCTATACTCAACGATGTTGTTTGTCGATCGACCAATACATATCCCCCTGAAACTCACTAACTCGCCGCTTAGAGCGAAGATCGCCCAGGCCGCAGAAGATAGGTTTTGTGTGCTACGACTGGCTCCATCGTATACCCAACAAATGGTTCCAAAAATTCTGACATATGCAACAAATGTGAAGTGGATTACCTAACCAAAATAACAACTCCAAAAGAAAAACACTCAAAAATGCAATAAAAGCATATGTACAATGAGTTTACTACACTTAATCAAGCATAGTAGCGTTTAATATACAACTCGTTTTAGGACTATGACAGTGGAAACCCATAATAATCGACTAGCTCGTAGGCTCCTTTTATCAATACGCGTTTAACAATATAAGGGCCCATCCATAGTGGTTCAAATTTCCCGGCTCCTAATTTATCAGAATCCTAATCGTAAAGCAAGACCAGGTCACCTTCTGAGAAGACACCAGGCTTAACATTTTTGTCATATTGTGCCTTGATGTGTTTCTTATGTGCTTTGTTAGCCAATGCGGTACCATGATGGGTTTCATCTAGATGGATTAATTCCAAGAAACGAGCTTCTTCTTTAGAAGTTTCAGGAAGCAGGTCGATTGCAAGCTTGAGGGATGAGATTTCACACTGAATTGGTAAGACTGCTTCTAGACCATACACCAACTGAAAGGGTGTAAATCCGGTGGCATTTCTCACCAAAGTCCTATATGCCCACAAAGTTGAGTACATATTAAATGCTAATTCTGTTTATGGACTCCAATCATTCTTTGCAGCATGCACTTAAGGACTTCGTTGATTGCCTCAACTTGTCTGTTAGCTCGCGGATAATATGGAGTAGAACTATCATGGGACATTCCTAATTTGGTAGTTAATTCGATCATCATGTGATTGTGAAAATGTGACCCGTGATCTATGACTATAGCCTATGGCACACCAAATCTAGAAATTACATGATTGAAAAAAAAGAGTGCAGCCATTTCACCGTTGTTGTTCAATGTAGGCATCGCCTCGGCCCATTTTGTAAAGTAGTCGATAGCGACTATAATATACCCATGGAGATCCTAGGTTCAATCCCCAGTGGAGTCGCCAAATTTTTTCTGGGAAAATTAGTGTCTTGTCGAACAACTAACCCTCTAGGTTTTGCAGCTACCCTAGAAACAACATTTTAAAGCAATTCAATGATTTTTCCTATGTGTGACAGATAAGAGAAAGATAGTGGAACCAACCTAGAACTTCCGCTTAATCCCTGCTTGATCTCTCTCTCCTTTAGAGAATCATGCAACTCCTCCCCGTACTTAACACGCTTGGAGAGTACCTGCACAAGTAAAGCAACAAAGAACCATCAAAGCATCATGATCTATTACAACATAACATTACAGAATCAGATATATAATGAACAAAATGATAGCATTCACAATTGCACAATCATATGGGAGAAAACTTGAAGAGATTTATTAATAGAAAGAAGAATTACAACCCAGTTGTCTGATCCAGCGCCATCCTCCTAGCTTCAATCCTTCTTCACCTCGTGAAATAGCAAGATCACACCAACAAGAATACAATGCTCTCTCCTCAATTACAAACTATCAACACTTACTTGCAATTCACCACATTCCAACCTCCTAATCTCTTGGATGGGAGATCCTTTTATAGATGTTTGCAAGGGTGTGAGTCATCCATGGGGTTTGATTAGTGTCATTCCACTTGTTACAATTTGTTCCACAAGAGAGGGGAATTTGAGATGGTTTCCTGATTCCCTTGGTCATCCTTGGGTGAATTCAGAGAGGCAAGTGGCACAAGAGAAGTTTCTAGAAGATTCCATGAGCAACCAACTAACAAACTGTCCCAAAAATTGGTCCATCCTCGCCCATCGCACCCTATAGAAGGCCTAAACAGTATGCATCGCACCTTGATAGTGTACCAGTCAGTATGCATCGCAGTTTATCGGTGGAGCAAACAGTATGGTCCAATTTAGGCTCTTTCTAGATGATTTCTGAAGTAAAGCTTTTGGGGAATGATGCACTCAGATGACTAAGTTCCTTTAGGGTATGAAACAACTCTTTTAGAGGTTGATGAGCCCTAATTCATCGACATCTAAGTTTGGGGTTGATGTGACCAAATATGTCTATGACATAATCCATCAAGCGTAAGTAAGGAAAGGACATCCCCAAATAATAAAACAAAGGATAAAGTCAGGGTGGACCACCCTAGGAAAATCCATCTAAGCTGCAATCAAATAATGGTAATGAGAAGATGAAGAAAGACATGGGAAAGTGGTGTGAGTTCCATAACAGATCCTCTAATAACATCAATGAAAATTATTCAAGGCAATAATTAGTGACCAAGCTAAAATCCTCAAAGTTAGATAAAAATTTTGACTCTGAACTAGACCTCAAAAAAGGGGGAAATATCATTTGATGCAAAGCCTAATGCCATTGTTTCCACCAACAAGGTGCAAAAAAATGAGCCTAAATAACCAAATGAAGGTGAGTTCTTGTTTCACTCATACATGTGGTTGAAGAGTGCTCCACTCCATTTCATTTCCAATAGTTGGATTCAAAATAACCTCATCTTAGCAGAGCTGATTAAGCAGTTGGGCCTGTTGAAAGCACCACACTCGCATCCATACACCATCGAGCAGTTGTGACTAAGGGTGATCTCTATATTAGCTAATTGATGAGTGCCAGTATTGTAGCAAGGATGCTACAACTCCTGGGCTACCAACTTTACTTATCAACCTGGGGTTCGTACAAACTTGGAGATGACAGTGTTGTATGCACAAGTAAAAGTGATGGTTCTGCCTATTGTCACTATTCAGCTGGCGAGAGACCATTGGGGTTCCAAGCTAGACTTCTATGGAGTCAAAAGAAGCTTGATTCTTTGACGTAAGAAAGGTAAATATACTCTAAGAGAGAGTTCCTCTACTGCAATAATGGAGAAGGTCGACATGTAATGCTAAATCACACCATTCCCTAATTAACTATTTAAGAAGATAAACTAGGCAGAAATGCTAAATCAACATGAAACAAATGCTACTATCTAAGTTGTAAAAGTAAGAAGCATTAAACAACACTAATGTGCAAGTAAAGAGACTGAACTAAATCTATTTTTGTTTTTTGTCTTTTCATGCAAAAGCAAGTATGCAAACTAATTACTTCTATGGATGTGGTAGGTGAATTAAGGGTGTTTGAGGATTCCTGGAAGGTTTTGAGATGGTTGTATGGTGTGGAGGACCCCTGGGAGGCTTTTGGTAACTTCTTATGGGTTTTCCATCAATTCGGCCTTAAAACAGGTCGTTTCAGGAAAACCTACAGGATGTACTAAAACCTACAGGATGATCTTGTAGGAATTACAGTGAACTTATGGGATACATTTGAGAGAAAAATGTGAGGTGTTGGAGGTGATGGGAGGCCTAGGAAAGGTGTGTTATGGGTGGAATGGAGTGGGAGAAGGTCTAGGATCACTCAAGAGTCAACATCAAAGATAGTAGATGGCTGGATTCGCTCAATGTGCTTGGAAGTATTTCTATGAAAAATGATGAAAAATTAGTGAAGGTGATGGTGGGAACAAGGGATGGCTAAGGTGGATGGAGTGGAAGGTGGCTACTGGCTATGAAGTCTTAGTCTCCTCCTCAAGCACCTACTCTACATAAAATATGTATATCTTCCAACGAGATATGCAAACAAGAAACATTTTCATAAACTAGAAAAGCATAATTAATGAATTAATTGCCTACACTATGCATAGGAAAGTTGTTGAAAGGAATGAAAGCATGGATAAGATCTATTGTAGAAATGGATATGAAAAATATGACAATGGAAATCTACCTTGCAAAACTAACCAAATACTAATTTAAAGACAACAAACTCCAAAGCTCATAAAAGAACTAGAAATCTGTGTTTTTGGGGCTGCTTAAGGGTCCCTTCCTCAACTCATGATCCCAGAGGGAGGAAGTGAGGCCAAGACACCTACTGAAAAACTTGTGGTGATCCTTTCTCTCCTTTCTAACCTGCTGCTTGAAGTAAGGCACAAACGGAAGCAAACTAATAACCAACCAATCTAATCTATACTACTTGTAATGGAAATGCGTCTAAAGAGAAAATTAACAATGAAGCTATGAATCTACACTAAACATACATGTACAATAAAGAGGAGCCTTGGCTTCTAGGGTTGGTACCTAACGCAAGAGCTTCAACCCTCTAAGTTAACTCAGTGCTAGCTCAAAATAAAACTCATTCTTATTATCAAAACATCAAATTACATCAATAGAACTTTCATAAGTATTGCAGCTCAAAAATAGCTTAGAGTTTTACAATCAAAATCCAAATCTTATTGAGGTCCTAGGCCTCTCTACTCATACAACTGAAGTCCCCAACGACTTCCTTAAAATTAGGGAGGCTCGGCTCCCAAACTCGAGATAAATTGGTGTTTTGTCTTTCAGTTGCTCGGTTGCCTTCTAATCCTCACGATTTGGTTGTTTGCACTCCGAGCTGATGTGATGAATGAAGGAATATTCAAATGGAGGAGTAGTAAATGAGGAGGAGTCACCTCCTACAATCCCTCTCCCTTGTCCCATTTGAGTTTTGACCTTAGTTTTTGCCAAAATTCCTTGATCTTCTCCTTTAGTCCTGCATTCAATGCATATTAGTCCACTAAGCATAATATCCAACTCTAACTCACCTCATAAACAAAATATAATCAAAAGCACGTAATAAGTTATGAGAAAATTTGTTTTGACTAAGCTAATAGGTGAATTAAGGCCCATATAATTACCCAATTATGAGGCTCAGCATCACCCCCCTACTGAAAGTGTTGCTCATCCTCTGAGAAATTTAATCAATATCCATATCCTTCATGTCTCTAGTGGCCTCTCTAACATCCCATGCCTCTGTTGTGGTCTCCTTCTCTTGTTCATAGAAGCTTGATTTCTTTTCTACCTCCTCCCACTGCCTCTTTTCTTCTTCTTCCTTCCTCCCTTCTATCATCCCTAAGAGTAGTGGTGAACTGAGTTTTAGGAAAATCTAATTGACTTTCAACCTTTGCATAGATTTCTTATACATAGGTGTCATGTTTAGTGCCTCTCTCAGCCTTTGAGGAGAGTGATACTCTCTTATCTTTAATTTGTATGGTAGGGTGTTCCATCTCCTTAGGCAAGCATGTATGCTATCATGTCTTAGCAACCTAAACATGTCCTCAAAATGTGAAATTGCTTGCTCTTGGGTAGCAAGATATCTAGGTGCCAGCTGAGGATCATTTGAAATCAAATTATGGGTACCGATGAGGGCCATGGGATTTGATTATTCATATCTGATCACAAGAGGTTCAGTTTTCTCTCTTGCCAATATCATTTTCATCTCTACAGCCCTTGACTCCTCATGGTTCATCCATGTTGCCAAGCCATTAATTGTAAATCTCCTAGCTTGGAATTATGGTCCCATACATTCATGTATGTTAGGGCCATGTTGTGCAAATAAAACTCAACCATTTTGGCCCTATCTTCTTGTCTACTTTGATCACAAAGATCAATGAAATGCTTGTAGTCCTGAAATGGCATGGTGCCTCTCTGTGCTAAGGTCTTGTTCTGGAACTGTAGCCACTATTCTTTGAGGTATAGGGCATAGGATTTAGCTGTAATCCTACACTGGATTGCTTCCAAAGAGAGACTGGCCATACATGCCAATTGATTCTCTCTTTCCTGCAGTTGTCCCCTAAACCATGCATTTTTTGTCTCTAGTTTATTTCTCATTATGGCCTCTCTATATCTCAAGCCACTTAGCTCTTTGCCCATCTCCTTGATTTTCTCTTCCATGTTCCCAATGTCTTCCACCCCCTTTGATTTGGCGATTTACATCCATCGGTGAGTCCTGGCCCTTTCCTTCTCAAGCCCAAAGAATAGTGGGATAAAAAAAAAACCCTACCTCCTTCAATAAACTGGTAATAGGAGTCCAGGTTAGGTTGGGGGTTGGGTTCTCTTGTCTCTGGGTCCTCTTCTTTAGTTTCTTGTTGCTTCCCTACATTCCTTCCCAATTTCTATGCCTCTTATAGGTTCAGCATAGTATCATGTAGGACTGTTTTTACTTCCTGTCGATTTTGATGTGTATCCTGTAGGATTGCCTTTCACTTGGAGGAATTTGATATAGTAGTAGGCCTTCTCACATAGGTGATAGGGAACTTAAGGGAAGGCATTTTCTCCTTTTTTGTAGGGGATTCTTCAATCACAATAGGAATTTTGGTTGATTTTTTGGGTTTCCCCTGTTTTATTCTTGTGCTTTTGTTGTCCTGAAATATAATTGGGTTTGCCGCTGTCCTTTTCCTTTTTGCTTGATGGGGGTGCTAAGAGCAGTGAGGACAGCTACTGCCTCTCTCTCAGTGGCTTCTAGAGACACCCTAGGTGACTCCTCCTTGTTTTATGTCCCCTCTTTTCCATTGCCTTCTTCACCTATGTCCTTCCTGTCTTCTTCCTCTTTTAGATCTTCAACATCTTTATCAGTTTCCTCCTTAACATCCTCCTCTTTTTCTTCATCATCCTCCTTCTCTTTCCCCTCTTCTTCTTCATCTTCATCATTTTCTTCTAGTTCATCTCCTTCTTCATCCATCCCATCCTCATCTCCTTCTATTTATTCCTCTTCCTGCTTTACTTCTTCTTCCTCTATTTTAGTCTTTATCTCTCCCTCTTCACTGACAGTAGGACTAACATCATATGTGAGAGCTCTGATGTCATCCTCTGTTGGCATGTCTCTGAAAATTGACCAAGTTATAGGAATTTTGAGGTTTTGGAGGGCATCTTCTATAAGGATCCTAATTAACCAATGGTGAGCTAGCTGTTGGGAATTTCCCTCCTTCACTTTGATAATTGAGTCTACTAGTGATTGCAGTAGGAAGTATGGTATGTTGAGCCTTTGGTGAGGGGATGTTTCTGCTCCAAATCTCAATTCTTCAAGGATCCTAAAATGATAGCCATGGACCACACTATACCTACCCTCACATGAAATTAATTTTATCAGTTGGTAGCTTACCTCATTCCATGGATATGGCATACTTTCCCTCCTTACTCCATTTTGTTCCTCAGTGGGTTTCTCACCTTCTAAAAAGAATTTCCTTTTGCCAACTTGGCTATCTCCTTTGTCTTCTTTCCTGCATGGTATTCCTAGGGGAAGTGTGGTGACTCTGCTGATGAGCTCAGGGGTGAGTTCTATAGATAAACCCCTTACCACAACAGTGGCATGGATTCTGGTGAGTGGAATGAGGGAGAGAGAAAATTCTTGAGCCACCTCATCATCATACCCTCTGAATTTTTCGAAAAACCCCATCCAATTATGTCTTGTGAATATTTCAAGCACTTGGGGGTGTTATTGGATTCTTACAGTGTTGATGGGATCCCTCCTATTGAACCCTCCTATCATCTTGGTTGGTGAAGTTTGAGGAGATGAGAGGTTTGATACAATTTCAAATGCAAAACCAAAACAGAAATGGCTGTGTATGTAATTCCCTTACACAGTTGCTAAATGCACTCAAACTTAGAGGATTTCCGGTTCAATTACTTGTAAAGAGGGATGTAATTACAAAGCCTACCTCTTTATATTGTTTTCAGTGGCCAACTCCTATGTTATCCCCTCTGAAACTCTTCTAGGCCAATCCTGTAGACAGTCTCTGTGTATCCTATAGGAATTCTTGTGCATGATCCTATAGGATTTCCCGTGCAATCCTGTAGGAATTCATGTGCAGTAAAATCATGGATTTTTTCTTCTGGTGGGTTTCCTGGGTATGAGAGCAACCTGAGAGAGTGAATTTCAAGGAGGTGAATGCAAGAATGCATGGGAACAATGTTTATTTCCTCTTATGGTGATTCGGGGTGAGGTGGTCTGCTGGCAACAAAGATACGTTTCCATTTTTGGACTGTTGGTCCCACTACCACCTCATCATTCCCCACTCCTCGTAATCAGCTTCCACCTTATGCATCCATATTTTTATCTGCTTTTGTCCTACTCCTTCTCTGCCTTTGAGTTGACTACAGCCACGTGTGAGAGGACACCCTATTGTGTATGTGTTGACTGAACGAAGGTGGCCAAGTTAACTGGCCACCTTTTCGCTTATAAACCAAATATCTTGTAACCCTTACATTTTTTTTACTACATGATGCATATGAGAGAGCTAGCGGGATACTTACCTGTGGTTCCAATGCTATGCTACAGTTGTTGAAGACCAGAGGTGTTATTATGTGTATTTATTGCATGCTATTCTTCTTCCTCCTCTTGTTAGCCTCACTCTCTTAAAAATCAATAATAAATCCAATTATTAAATTAAATACATAAAATCATGAGAATTCCTCAAACTAAGAAATCTAGTTTAGATGAGAGATTCTCTCCAACTAGCTCTCCTAAATTAGTGTTTAAGTTGAGAAATTGTCTCAACCAAGTGAGTCTAAGGTAAACGCACTATCTTAAGACCACTTACTCATGTATTTAAATGTATCATTAAATTAATTGAATAACAGAAAATTACATGAGTATCAGAGACCACATGATGGCTCTCTGCCTTTTCCGCCAGTTTGTCTTTTGTGTGTTGCTGGTTTGATTATTGTGTGTTAATTTCTTGTGCATAAGGTTATATGGTTGTATGATTCTCTTTCATGTGGTATCAGAGCCTACTCTTTCCTCGTGACTATGTGAATTGGCGCCAAGCAAATTTTCATGTATACGCTGACATAATTGATTGTATATAGGATCATTTGCTTCAGAATCTTGCGACCTTGAATGCCAGGTGAAAACCCGAGATGTTGTTGATCGAGCAGGCAAGGTAGCTAGTGACTTATATGAACCTTCAGAGGATAGTCTTTGCTTGAGAGCCTTAACGTGACTCATTTTCATCTCTAATATGCTATCATCCCCACATTATGTTTTCGATGCCATCACTCACTCCTTTATCTTTCAGGAAACACTAAACCCTTAGCTGTATGGATTATTTCAGGAAACATGTACCCTTAATTATTATGTCGAAAGCATGTTTAAGGGAAAAGTTCTTCTGAAAACTTGGTCGTTCAAAACTGCTAGTTATAATTTACCATTATTCGCTAGTTGTCTTTCTCCTCCAAAATTAACGCCATTACCGCTGCCACCAATTCTATTTTCCTAAGCCACATTTTTCCAAATCTGTCCCTCAGATAAGCATACTAAACCCTGCTTTCGAATCTCGCTCTCTATCACACAAGAACTCCAAAACATCACAAAAAAAACACATTCAATTCAGAGCCTTTCCTCTCTATTGCTGATATCTTACAGTATAATCTTTCGATGGATACTCAGTGAATCGACTTGGCGTGAAGTGTGAATCCACTACAAAATTGAAGCGCAAAAGTGAAGGGAATTATCTGTTGGTGAGTCGTAGATCTCAACAAGAGCTGGAATCATGACTGTATAGCCGAGATCATTATTGGCAGAGCCTGGCACTCCAACAGGCAGCAATGTGGCCCACGGGTCTATCAACTGATGGTGTCCAGATGATTTTGCAGTTTGAATGGAGTTGGTTTGCGTATTTGCTGAAGAAATTATCAGGGTCTTGTTCTTGAGTTCTATGTATGTTTGGATCACAACTTGACTTGTGCTTCATGTGGTAACAAATATTTCAAAACCATAGCTCATTGTAATGTAAAAAAAAAAGATCTCGAAAAATGGAAATTATAAGGTCTCAAAATAACTGATAAAGGATTTGGTGCTCTCGTGCCTTTCTCCAAAATTGGGCAAGTGGCATCTTATCTATTTATAATGGAAAACCCTTCATCAATTCCTCCAAACAATGGTATATTTACATGTGTTATATTGTGCACCTGGCAAGCGTGGATTAGAGCACATCATGGGTGAACATTGAACTTCAAAAGCCTTGGAAAAGTATAAGGTAATACTTTATTGCTTTTAAGTCATTAAAGTCGTGATTGTTACTTTTGAAATTAGTTTTGTGAAAAGGAGTAGACTTCATTTAGTTTTTGAGATATAATATGTGAATAAATGATTTTTTAGGAGAGATACGGAGTGGATAAAATCATTTATTTGTAATGGAGAAATAAGATGTGTTTTCTTATTTTTTTGAAGTAATGTTTTTGGAGTAATAAGGGTATGTTTTAATATTTTAGAGTGATAATTTTATTTTTTTTGAGTGAGAAGTAAAGTTTTTTTTTTGTAATGGAGTAATAAGTGATTTTGTGGAGTCATAAGGTGCCAATTTTGTAAATTTGGAGCAATGAGTGAATTTTTTTGGGTGAAAGACATTATTGTAATCCAAAGTAATCTTTTACTTTGAGAGTGATTAAGTCACTACAGGTAGTTTTTTGAAGACAATTTGATGCCAAGGAGTTCTTAGTCTGTGCTTGAGATGCCTTATTGAAGACATTGTCATGATGATGTATATTGAAGGTTAATAAAAACATATATTTTTGTGGTGATCGTGTCCTAGATCTGCCCAAAATTGAATAAGAGGATCATAGGTACACTCTGTGTTGTGAATGTGTTTGCATGGTTTGTGTCGCATTCATTAAATGCTTTCTTTGTCATCTGTTTACACAAACTAAATGGGCATAAGAAACACTTAAGTATAAGCATGCTTGATCAAGCTCCTGAAATAAACACTCTTGTAATTAATTAAGTTCATAAGCACAAAGCGTCACACCATCGACTTGATAAAAGTAATATTCTGCAACAACATTTCACAACAGCCAATTCACGCCATCAAGTTAAGGATGCTAAAAATCAAGCACTTCAAGCCTAACGACATCAAAAACACTTTTAGTTTTAAACTGAATTGTCTGGGTGCATTTTCAGTTGTAACCGACATCCTCATTTGATTTGTTACAGTGAATACATTAATTCAATTCTTCAACTGAGTCATCAAAATTGAACTTGTCATTTGTCTCTTGGGTGCATTTTCGATAGTGTTCGACACCCTTCCTTTTTTAATTAGCACATTCAGTGAGTACATTCAAGAAAGCACAAAGTGTCAGTAATCAAGCAAGCCATATAACAAGCAATCATCATCAAACAAGTGTATTATATTCTTCCAATGAGCAATAAACAACAAAGCAAGTGAGCATGTCACTTAAACAACAAAGCAAGCTAGTGTGTCAAAATCAAGTGCGAAAGTTCACAACATGACATCTACAACAAAAAATCAGTGTGAAGTTGATTGAAGCATTCATAAAGTGTCAATGAAAGATTCAAGCAAAGTGATCGTCATCAAGCGAGTGTGACATCAAGAGTTCAAACAAACAATTGTTAAAACAAGTTCAAGCGAGCATGCAACAATTAATCAAACATCAAGCGAGCAAGTTCTACAAATCCAACAAGTATTAAAAGCAAGCAAGTGTGAGTTCCAAAAAGTTCACAGGGCGAAAAGCATTTAGTTGTTAGATTCTTAACAATTCGATCCTCTCAACTGCTGAAGACATTGTGCAAATCAGCAAATCAACTCTTGTTGATATTCAAGTGAATATTTAACATGCACATGAAACAATCAAGTTTCTTCAACTGGATTCGCAACTGCAGAGAAATGTGTTGCAAGAGAAGCGTGTTGCTTCCAAGTCTTTGACCAATCCAGAGACAGCTGATCATTCAACTTCATTCATCCAACCAGCTTCAAGTGTTGAAGTTGTTCCAGTTCTACTTTCTTCCAAAACCATCATCAAGCCATGGGAAGAAATCCAAAGTAATCGAAATCAACGCGGCTTAGGATATGTCAAAGATAACAACAACTTACATATCCCTAATTATTCAAAGCCCATTTAGTTCGTCAGTGCCGGATTACTTGAACATATCACCTCAGCAAGGTCTTCGCAAGTTGCAGACAGACATCAATGCACACAAACTGAAGTTGCAGACAAATAGAAATGCACATAAACTCAAGTCACAGACAAATTGGCATGTTCTCATTGTCAAAGAACCAGTCATCTGGAAGATCAGTGTTTTGATCTCCATCCTTGTCACCATTGTGGCAAGCATAATCATTCATTAGAGAAATGTTGAAAACACAACCAACCTGCCACATTGAAGATCAATTATTCATGGATTGATCCCTGGGAATGGTCATCCATAGTCAAAAGATTGTATAAGTTTTACAATCAAATTCACTCACACATATTACAGCCAACAGTAAAAATGAAGATGGTACTCTCGTGCAGTTGAATGGGGGAATACAACAGTGAAACAGTCCTACACCTACAGGGGGGGGGTTCATATATAATTTGGAGAAGATTTCCTCTCCTTTTAGTTGACAAAGGGGGGAAAATGTTAATGAAATTGGCAAGTGGTTGTCAGACTGAAAGTCTCAACAACATTAGCAAAGCAACTACTGGGCATCTTCATCATCCAGTGGGCGGTCATCATCAGCAAATACGCCAATGGTCGTTCATCAAATTGTGTCATTGGACACCAAATGCTGTTTTCAAGCAAAGGAAAGTTGGATTCTTTGCAGCTTGGCACATGATGGAGTTGTCAAGAAACATTCAGAGATGAATTAAACATGTAGCTGATTCATTTCCTCTTCAGATTTGAGTTTTTTTTTAGTATCCAACTTTGGCAGTTTTTCTGGCAAATGTTTTTGAGGATCAACTTGAGAACTTGGAAGATGGTTCCTTGTTCGTTTTGGATTTATCCTGGGGGGGGAATGTTAGCCTCACTCTCTTAAAAATAAATAATAAATCCAATTGTTAAATTAAATAAATAAAATCACGGGAATTCCCCAAACTAAGGAATCTAGTTTGGATGAGAGATTCTCTCCAACTAGCTTTCCTAAATTAGTGTGTAAGTTGAGAAATTGTCTCAAACAAGTGAGTCTAAGATAGACGCACTATCTTAAGACCACTTACTCATGTATTTAAATGTATTATTAAATTATCTGAATAATAAATAATTACATGAGTATGAGAGACCACATGATAGCTCTCTGCCTTTTCCGCCAGTTTGTCTTTTGTGTGTTGTTGGTTTGATTATTGTGTGTTTATTTGTTGTGCATAAGGTTACATGGTTGTATGATTCTCCTTCACCTCTTATTGTTTGTTAATGAATTTTTTTTTGTGTAGGTATCAGTGGTTGAAGATGGTGATGTTGTTGCTTTGGAGCTCCTGGATCATCATGCTGGAGGTTTGTTGTTGGTATGATTGGTATTCTGTGGAATAGGCTACTACAGGATTTCCTATGGGATGTCCTGTAGTTGCTTCTCCCTCAGTAATCTTAATCATTATTTTTGTTGGGGTTGTGAGGATGGTGACATTGATGGAGAGAAAGAAGAGGAGTGTGGAGAGCAAGGAATACTCAGGTGATGCTCTTTATTCCTCCCTATTTCCCTTCTTTTCGAGGACTGGAAAAGAATATTGTTGAAATTGATTTTTTTTTTTTTTTTTTTTTTTTTTTAATGGTGAGTGCAGGGGTGATGATGGTGGACAAGGTATGGTGATTGAATGGTGAAGAGGGTGAATTTTATTGGCCTATAAAGTCATTCATTTTCCTTAGGACTGCTTCCTGTAGGATTTCTAGGTCACTGTAATTCTTACAGGATCATCTTGTAGGTTTTCAGGGGATCTTGTAGGAATACAGGGGATCCTATAGAAAACACAATCCCTTTGTAAACTGAAGCAATGGAGTGGAAAAAATGACAGGAATGGTGGAGGAATGAGTGGAAAAATAAATATGTGAGTGACAAGGGTCTCTTTGTGATCCTCCTTTGCTCCTTGACTGTCCTTCTTGCTGACCTGCAAATGGAAATTTCATTATTTAAAAAAAAAAAAAAATTTTTGAAAAACAACTAGGCTACCTCTGAGAGGTTTTCACCCTAGTTGTTTTCCTTGGGTGCCTCAATAGAGGTTTTCACCAAGGGATATTTCTTATTCTATTTTCTCTCTTTTTTGTTTTGACACCATTGAGCCGCCTCAAGAGATTTTCAACCCAATGATCGGACTAAGGTGCCTCATGGATTTTTTCACCTGATTCCTTATTCTTTTTTCTTTTTCTCAGTGATTTGATGAGGGAGGAGCTAGAACTTTCTCCACTATCATCAATTTTTTATTGATATCATCAACGAACTCTTGTTTTGATAAAGGTCTCTTGTAAATTTTCAATCGGTTTCCATTAACAAGCAAAGGAATGGCCTCTTCATTTATGGTTTTGATTTGCACAGAACCATTATCATGGCATCTTTCCACAACATAAGGTCCTATACATCTTGTCCTTAACTTTCCCTTGAAGTCTTTATACCTAGAATCATATAGCAACGCCCAATTTCCTTCCTAAGATTGCTTCTTCTTGATGTTTTTTTCATGCCAGATCTTCCTTTGAAGTCGAACTACCTTTTTATGTAGGAGGCCCTGCATTCTGAATTCATCCAAACCATTCAACTGGAACAATCTCTCTTTTTGTGCATTGTTGATATCTATATCTAGTTTGGCTGCCATCCTTAATGTGTTATACTCGAATTCAATGGACAGCAAGGAATGTTTCCCATAGACCAACTCATAGGGTGTGAATCTAGTGGTGGTCTTCCATGTGGTATTATAGGCCCAGGTGGCCTCAACTAGTCTATCTACCCAACCCTTCCTATTGCTTCTTACCACTTTGGTCAAGATGCCCTCCGGTGCTATGTTGGTCACCTCCACTTGACCATTAGCTTGTGGATGATAAGGAGTGGAGGTTCTATGCTTGATCTTGTGATGGATGAGCAAGTCTTCAATCATGTTGGAGGTGAACTAGCTGCCTTGGTTTGTGATGAGCTCTTTAGGGTAACCAAATTTATAGAATACATTCTCCCTTAGGAACTCGACCACCTTCTCCTTTGTTGCTTCCTTAATTTCCTTGGTTTCAACCCACTTAGTCAAATAATCAGTTCACACAATAATGTACCTTTTTTTCTTGGAAGGAGGGTCAATAGGCCCAATGAAGTCCATGATCCACTTGTCAAATGGCTTGAAAGTCACTTGAGGCTGCAGAGGCATTTCATCTCTTGGAATAAGCCTTCCCATCCTTTGGCACCGATCACACTAACTAGTATATTTTTTTGCATCCTGATGAAGAGTGGGCCAATAATATCCTCCTTGTAACACTTTGAATGTTGTCCTCTTTGCTACAAAATGACCTCCACAATGCCCATCATGACAGGTTAGAAGGATGTCAAAGACTTCCTCCTCCCTAACACACCTTCTCAACATTTGATCTGGGCCAAGTTTGAAGAGATTGTCCTTCCTTATTATCTTTCTCTTTTCTTTGGACGACAAGTTTGGTGGGAACTATGCTTATACCAAATAGTTTTCTATATCAGCAAACCATGGAAAGAGAAATGAAATAAAAACTAAGTTCTCATCCAGTAACTGGTCATCAACCATTCCTTCTTCACCTACAACCAAATTTACTCTAGACAAAAATTCTGCAACAACATTTTCCTTACTAGGCTTATCAACAATGGTTAGATCAAATTGTTGTAATAAAAGTAACCATATTATAATTCAAGCACTCACATCTAGTTTGTTCATTAAATATTTGATTGCAGCATGGTCAATATGCACAAATGTTTGATAGCCTGTAATATAATGCCTAAATTTTTTCGATGAATGCACAACAGCCAAGAATTCCTTTTCTGTCATTGTGTAATTTAGTTCATCCTTTGACAAATTCTTACTAATAAAATAGATAGCGTAAGCTAGTTTTTCATCTATCTGACCTATGGCTACTCCTATGGCTTTTTGTGAGGCATCAGCATTGATATGAAAGGGGAGGGCCCAATTTGGGGCTCGGAGAATTGGTGCAGTGGTTAACTTGTCCTTTAGGATGTCTAGGGCCTCTTGACAGCTTCTTGACCATATAAACTTAGAGTCCTTGGCCAAAAAACCAAATAAAGGAGAGGCCAACTTGCTAAAGTCTTTTATGAACCTTCGGTAGTATCCAACTAACCCTAGGAAAATTCTGACATCTTTATTCTTTTGAGGAGGTGGGACCCTTTGGATGATAGCTATTTTGTTTGGGTCCACCTACGGTCCTTGCTAAGATATTGAATGATCTAGAATGTTCCCTGCAGTCATCAGGAATTCACATTTTTCGGGACTGAGAGACAAGTTCATTTCAATGCATTTGCGCAATACTTTGCCTAGGTTAGCTAGAGCTTCTTGAAAATCACATCCATAAGGTGTAAAATCATCCATATAAATCTCCACCGCATCATGGAATAATTCGGCGAAAATACTAAGGACTGCTCTCTGGAAAGTGGCAGGAGCATTGCATAGGCCAAAAGGAAGGACCCTATAGGCAAAATTACCCCAAGGACAAGTGAATGTGGTTTTATCCTGGTCTTCCGGGAAGATATGGATTTGGTTGTACCCACTGAATCCATCCAGGAATGAGAAAAACCTTTTCCCTACCAAGCCATCTAGCACTTGGTCAATGAAGGGCAGAGGGAAATCGTCCTTCTTTATGGCTTTGTTATACTCCCTGTAATAGACACAAATTCTCCACTTACCATTTTTCTTTAGAACTAACACCAAAGGAGAGACCCACTCACTGTTGGAGATAGGGTAAATGAATCCTGCATCTAGCCATTTTTGCAGTTCTTCTTTGACTATACCTTTAAGAGTTGAATTCATCCTCCTTTGGGGTTGTCAGACCGGCTTGTAACCTTCTTTGATGTATATATGGTGAGTACACACTGAGGGGTGTACTCACTGAGGGGTGTACTCCCTTCGTTTCTTTGTAACTCCAAGTGAAGGCTTCTAAATTTTCATTTCGCATGTTGTGTAACTTCTCTTCTTGGAGAGCAGAAAGAGATGGATTGATTTTCAGGGTTCTCTCTGGGCCGAATTCTATGGTTTTGATGCAAAGTGGGTTGGAATCGGCCAAGCATAAGTCAATTGGATGATTGTTCTGGGTTTCCTTTACTACTTCTTCTAAGGGCAATTAACTGTGAGTTGGACTTTGGAGTAGGTGTTCAATCAAGTCATACTCATCCTGTTGTCCTCCTCCCATGGTTGCTTCTAAAGTATAAAGTTGGGTGGAATAAACTTCATCTTCTTCCTCCTCCTCCAACCATAAAGGTAAATCATGCTCTAGAGAAGGTTGAGTAGGAGGGTATAGGACTAACTTCTTGGACATATGCCCATTCTTTATGGTCATATTATTGGCAGTGGCCAACCATGGCCTCCCAAGGATGAGAGGGTAACCATTAAGCTTAGCCTTAGGCTAGAGAACTAGGAAATTTGTAGGGTACTCCTAAGAGTCAATGGATACCATCACATCCTCCACAATCCCCTCAGGGGTTACTGTGGAATGGTCTACAAGTTGTAGAACTGTTGTGGTCTTCCTCAATGAACCTTGAGGTTGAGCTTGAGCATTGTGTCCTTGGTCATCACATTAATGGTAGCCCCAAGATCGATCAGAGTGTGTGGGACTATGGTGCCATTGATGTGCACATCTACTACAGGGCTTCTAGGGTCCAAATATTTTGGACAAATTACCTACCCCAGCATTAAGTCAGATAGCTACCCAATGACATTAATGGTAGGGGCATCCCTTCTTTTCCTCCCTGGATGCTTGAAGAACTTCTCCTTAATCAAATTAATGTAAATAGGAACATCTTTTATTACCTGGAGAAGTGGAATATTTACACATAGATTTTTCAATTCTCCCAGAAGTTTAGTCTCTTCTGGGGTAGGCTAGAGTGGTTGGGCTAATCTCTCAGGAAAGGGTGGATTTAATTTAAGATTTCTTTCCTCTCTCTCTTTCTCAACCTCCCTAGGTGGAGGTGGAGGTTGGTTATCTAGGAGAACTCTCCTAGATCTCAGGTTAATCTCTCGGATTTCCACAGCATAAGTTGGGTATGATTTCACTCCATTATATACTTGTTGAGCCTACCTATTATTCGGGTTTGGATTTGGATGGGCAGGCATTTGGGGTTGCTTGGGTGGAGTAGAGTGTAGGAGTTGTGGTTTGGTAGGTGATGGACGAAATAGAGTTGGAGCATTATTGTATTAGGGCCTCCATCCCTGGGGAAATGCATTCCACTGAGGTTGTGGTGGAACATAAGGTTCAAATGACTGGTTGGCTGGCTGGGAATGATACTGAGATGCAAAGGGCTAAGGAGGGGATGTAAACCAGGAAGGGTGAGTAGGTGGTCCCCAAGAAGGTATGGTTGTGGTTTGGTTGGGGTTGTAATATGCATGGGACAATCCTTGCATGCCCTCCTGGTATGGTCTAGACCCATTAGGTCTCCTGTGGTTAATGTAGCAGAGCTACTTAGTGACCCCTTCAGCTCCTTGATATACAACTTTGAGTCCAGGAAAAGAAGGGCACTTGTCTGTGGAGTGGTTTTCTTCATAGATCGAGCAAATTTCAATAGACTTCAATGGACATTCATTTCTAGGATGCCTCCTGGTTCATCTAGGACAAAAATGGCCAAGGCTCTTTCTGCTTCCTCCTCCTTCCTCTTAATGTGCATGGTGTCCATTTGCAAGGAAAGGGTTTGCAGCATCTCACTTTTGAAATCTTCCATCATGTTTCCAATTTCACCCTTGATGGATGAGTTGGAAGACGGTGTACTAACCATAGGTTGACTAGCCCTACCCTTTTTCCTAGCTGCCCTAGAATGATTTCTAAAGATAG
Source organism: Pinus taeda (assembly GCA_000404065.3). NCBI lineage: Eukaryota > Viridiplantae > Streptophyta > Pinopsida > Pinales > Pinaceae > Pinus > Pinus taeda. The sequence continues at coordinate 102,882 of APFE031284062.1, forward strand.
TCTTGATATCCTCATAGGGTAATTGGTAGATATCTCCTCCTACTAAAAAATTTAGGGTATTCAAAAGATCTTCCCTTACTCCCCTAAGTAGGACCAACTTTAGTGACTCTAGGTCAAGTGTGCACCTGGCCCTTTTGTAACTAAGCTGGAATATTTCTTCGTAATCCTCTAGGGATTCATCATTGCCTATGGTCATCCTGAAAATTTATTCTTTAGTACCCTTTGACTGACAGTAGTTCCGATAATTATTGTTAAAGGCCTGCTGCATCTGAGCCCAAGTTGTGATGCTATCTCTAGGTAAACCCATGAACCAGCGTAATGTTGCATCCTTGAGGGTAGATGGAATTAGTTTTAACTTTTGTTCATCATCTATATAGTCATAGGTTCAGCATATAACAGCAAACTCAAAAAGGAAATGGTCAGGGTCCTCTATGGTCAGGCCATGGAAACGAGATAGGTCAGAGGGATTGATATTTTTTGTCTTAGTGTCCCCATTGGTTTCCCTGATGGGAAAGGAACCCTCAACTCTCTCTCTATTCCCTCTGTCATTTCTGTTTGCGGCCATTGGTTCAGTAGGATTGGGTTCCTCTTCTTCTTCTTCCCCTATAGTTTCTTCAAATATGTCAGATTTCTCACCTAAGGGTTCCTCTAGTTCACAGCCACAGAAGAAGAGCGAAGGTTGGTTGTCTGATGCAGTGGGGGTATTTGGAAAAAAATTCCCTAAGCTGTCCCTATTCCTACGAGGCTTGAAAGGAAATATTTTTGGTCTAGTTTTGTATTTTTTCAAACTTGGAAAGTACTTGTAGAAATGAAATTTTTTATTGAAGGAAATTACTAACATAATGAAAAATCTACTTGTTGAATTGAATTCTTGCTTGCAAATGGAAAGGAAAGTAGAAAATGCAAAATGGAATAAAGGAAACAACTAGATTACTTTTGCATAAATAAACTAATGCAAAATATTGAAGACAAGAAATAGAAGAAAAGAAAGCAGTAATCACATTCTACCCAGACACCTCCCCGGAAATGGCTCCAAAAAGTGATGAGCGCCAGTATTGCAGCAAGGATGTTGCAACTCCTGGGCTACCAACTTTACTTATCAACCTAGGGTTCGAACAAACTTGGAGGTGACAGTGTTGTATGCACAAGAAGAAGTGATGGTTCTGCCTTTTGTCATTGCTTAGCTCGAGAGAGACCACTAGGGTTCCAAGCCTGACTTCTATGGAGTCAAAATAAGCTTGATTCTTTGATGGAAGAAAGATAAATCTACTCTAAGAGAGAGTTACTCTACTGCAATAATGGAGAAGGTCGACATGTAATGCTAAATCACACCATTCCCTAATTAATCATTTAAGAAGCTATGCTAGGTAGAAATGCTAAATCAACATGAAACAAATGCTACTATATAAGTTGTAGAAGTAAGAAGCATTAAAAAACACTAATGTGCAAGTAAAGAGACTGAACTAAATCTGTTTTTGTTTTTTTGTCTCTTCATGCAAAATCAAGTATGCAAACTAATTGCTCATGTGGATGTGACAGGTGAATTAAGGGTGTTTGAGGATGGATGGAAGGGTTATGAGATGGTTGGATGGTGTGGAGGACCCCTGGGAGGCTTTTGGTGACTTCCTACTGGTTTTCCATCAATTCAGCCTTAAAACAGACTATTTCAGGAAAACCTACAGGATGTACTAGAAACCTACAGGATGATCCTGTAGGAATTACAGTGAACCTACAGGATATAGCCGAGAGCAAATTTGAGGTGTTGGAGGTGATGGGAGGCCTAGGAAAGGTGTATGATGGGTGGAATGGAATGGGAGAAGGTCTAGGATCACTCAGGAGTCAACATCAAAGATAGTAGATGGCTAGATTCGCTCAATGTGCTTGGAAGGATTTCTATGAAAATTGATGAAAAAATAGTGAAGGTGATGGTGGGAACAAGGGATGGTTAAGGTGGATGGAGTGGGAGGTGGTTGTTGGCTATGAAGTCTTAGTATCCTCCTAAAGCACCTGCTCTGCATAAATCATGTATATCTTCCAATGAGCTATGCAAACAAGAAACATTTTCATAAACTAGAAAAAGCATAATTAATGAATTAACTACCTACATTATGCATGAGGAAAGTTGTTGAAAGGAATGAAAGCATGGATGATACCTATTGCAGAAATGGAGATGAAAAAGATGACAATAGAAATCTACGTTGCAAAACTAACGAAATACTAATTCAAAGACAACAAAATCCAAAGCTCATAAAAGAACTAGAAATCTATGTTTTGGGGGTTGCTTAAGGGTCCCTTCCTCAAGTCATGATCCCAGAGGGAGGAAGTGAGGCCTCTCTACTTATACAATTGAAGTCCCAAATGACTTTCTTAAAATTAGGGAGGCTCAGCTCCCAAACTCGAGATAAACTGGTGCTTTATCTCTCACTTTCTCGGCTGCCTTCTAATCCTCATGATTTAGTTGTTTACACTCCGAGCTGATGTGATGAATGGAGGAATATTTGAATGGAGAAGTAGTAAATGAGGAGGATTCACCTCCTACAATCCCTCTCCCTTGTCCTATTCAAGTTTTGAAATTAGTCTTTGCCAAAATTCCTTGATTTTCTCCTTTAATCCTGCATTTAATGCATATTAGTCCACTAATCATAATATCCAACTCTAACTCACCTCATAAACAAAATATAATCAAAAACATGTCATAAGTTATGAGAAAAGTTGGTTTGACTAAGCTAAGAGGTGAATTAAGGCCCATATAATTACCCAATGATGAGGCTCATACCTAACAATGTTGCATGTACTATGGAATCAAGCCTTTACAGGATGAGGCATTGTGTGATATTGATCCCCTTAAAGTTTGTGATGTCTTTTTATGCCAACCATACTTTTGGGAGCATCATGTTGCATATGAATCAAGACCTCGTAGCATTTTTATTATTTTGGGCATACAACTATACATGATACCATAGGTACCCCCCCACCTACTATGATTTCTTCAATCTATATTAATCAATGTAGTAAGTACATCTCCCAGATGAGGAAATTTGTCTTCTTATTGATTAGCTCTCAAAGCAAGGAGATAATTGTGGCCACATCCATGGCCTCCACACAGTAGAGGAAAGTGAACAAGGTCATGGAAGAATACAAAAGCATCTTCTCCTCACCCATTGGGGTAAATTTGCACTACCAAGTCAAGCATTCGATCGATATAACCCCTGGCACACCTATACCCAATGGACCAATCTACCAACACTTTCTTCTAGAAAATGAGGAAATTAAGTGATAGGTCCAAGAACTTCTGCAACAAGGGAAAATCTAACCGAGTTCCTCACACTGTGGAGGCCCAATTGTACTCATACAAAAGAAAGATAGGACCTAGTAACTTTGCATTGATTATTGAGCCCTAGATAAAATCACAGTCAGGAACTGGTAGTTGATTCCCAAGATTGAAGGCTTTCTTGACCATTTCAAGGGGGGCAAGTCTGACTACAACCATGCCCTAATAGAACTAGTTGATTCATGGAAGATTGATTCCAAGTCCAAAGAGGGTCCTTTTAAATTGTTGGTCATGCTCTTTAGTTTGATGAATTCCCCAACAACTTTCATGAGGTTGATGGATGTGTTGTAGTGGCTACAAGCACCCTCTAAAATTTACCTTAACCTGTTTTGGAGCCTCCCTACCAACCTTACATAGCACTTTGTCTTGCTTCGTCAAGTACTCAAGCTTCAAGTGTTTTCCTCACACAAAGGCAACCTATCGATCACAGTTGAGTCATTCCCCTCACAGGCTGCTCACCTAGACTTGGTCCAGTTGTAGGCTAAGCAGCCTCCCCTTGAAAATTGTGCATTTCTCGGGAGCAACCAGCCTTCCCTCCAGGACTTGCGCAATCCTCTCTGACAGCCTGTTGAGCTCCAGGATTGCGCAATCCTACCAGCCAACCCTCCCAACAGGATTTGTGCAAATTTTCTGAGCAGTAGGTTGTTCAACCCAGGATTTGCACAAATCTAGGTAACAGTCAGCTGCTCTGCCTAGAAATTGCGTAAATCTCCTAGGAATCCAGCCCAGCTCCCATCCATAAATGCGTATTTTTCTCTAGTATTCAAGCAATCTCTTGCATGTACAGTTGAGTTGACCGATGCCCTCCGAAACTGAGATAAACAGACTTGCATGCATGGGCTACTTCTCCCAGGGCTACATGCAAAGGCATCCCTTGTTTCATGGATCTATGTTTAGCAGTTGGAGGTTACATGCAAAGAGATTTTCTTAAACCTCCCACCAAGTGTCGCTTCCCCTAGATTCATGGCATGCGTGTCACATCCTCGATGTTATCGAAACTCATCAGCCAAACACTGCATAGCTCATTCCTCACATCAACCTTGTAGCTCTGGCATCCCACATTACATCTAGGAGAAGTCGGCACATTCAGCTCAGTTGTCTTGGGGTAATCCTGCTTCCCATCCCTTGTGTTGCATTTATGTCACTTTTTGTGTTTTCATTTGTAGGAGTATTGTTTTCTTTATTTATTTGAAAGCTTTCTATCGTTTACATATATACTAGCTTGCCCTAGCTCTATTTCAGTTTTCATTGCTATCTCACTATTGTCACATGCATGAAATTGTTTTGCACAGACGTTCGCCCAATCGACAAACTGCCTCACCCACATGCATGTTGATTTGTTAGTTGAATATTTCATTCATGTTTTGCATGCACTATCAATCACTTTTGCTATCACTTAGTGTCACCATGCATTCACTAACTTACTTGCTTTCAGTCACCCGTTGGTGAGTCGGGCCAACCTTGGCCCGGGCTCTACCTTCACCAAGGCCGCATTGTGTAATCTCGGAAAGGAAGGCTCACCTTCCTCTCCATATTTTCACATTCCTATTGAGCACTAGCCTCCAGGACTGTTTTGTGCATTTCTAGAGGGAAGTCATTGATTGGCCCAAGAAATTGCAAAGATCTATCCCTAGGCCAGTAATCCTTCCCAACTGGAATTGTGCATTGTGTAATCCCAACAGTCAATAGTTAGACTGGACTGTGCATTGTGCAGTTCCAGTAGTCAATCAGTCTCCCAGTAGCCCAGACTATGCCTTGAGCAGCCTTGGCATTCGATCTCCCGACCTCCTAGCCAAAATTGCGCAACCTTCATGATCATTCACCCAAATATGTTGCAAGTCAGTTCTCATGTTCATTTTGGTTTTCGAATGAAAAGTTTCTTGCTATCAGTGTTTCCATGTCTCCAAGTATTGCAGGTGTCCATCTATCTCTCAGCAATACAAGTACAATGGTTTCCAAGAGAGCAGAGGCAAGGACACCGTTCAGAGCAAGCTTGGGGATGTAGTCGATCAAGTGTCTATGAGCTTGCCTACTCATGAAGACATCAAGATGTTTGTAGACAAGGACATCAAGCGGCAGCATCACAGCGAGTAGCATCATGAACATCAGTTGAAGATAGCATACCAAATGCAACGAATTCAAGAGGAGGGTTGTTGACAACACGGAGGTGGAATAAGGTTGCAAGCTTAAGAAAATCCATTGATGACAAAAGCAACTTTGGAGACTCTGAATATGGAGTGACAGAACAACATGAATATCGTGTGAAGGTAAAATATGTAACAAAGAATGATTTTCATGTGTTGAAGTAGCAACTTGGGAAGAACATGAAGCTGCGTAGATAGATGAGTGAGTTGCAGCAGGATTAGGTACGGCAGTGGGCGCAATGTGCGCTTATGAATGAAACTACGCTTGGACAAGTTAAAGATCCATCCTAGCAGCTAACACAGAGCAAACATGGTGAGCAATGTGGTTGATCGCATGAAAGGGTTTCAGCAGCATGCATTTCATTGTACACATGCATGCAATCCAACCCATTCAACACACTCACCAAGGCAAAGACAAGAAGCAAGTCCAATTGGAGCTGAATGGGTACTTTGGCAAGTTGATGTGCATGACCACCAGCACACACTTGAAGATTAGAATGGACACTATGCATCAATTTGTTGTCAGTTCAGCCACACCCAAGAAGACCATGTGCATGTTAGCAGAGGAGTTGGATGAAGAGGCTGAACCAATGCATTTGTTGCAACGAAAGGAAGAGTTCACTTCAGAAAGATGTCACCATGAGGTGCATGCACGCCATCACAGATGACCAAGCTTGGCATCAACTCACCAGCTTCACCATCATAAGCATGTCAAAGATTTGGTCTCACCAGAGCGGAAGGAGTGCCAGGATGTCTTGCAAGGCTTGCTCAAGCCATGTTGTCTCACATGAGTAAATGTGCATTGTAATGCTGAGTCATTTCAAGTGTAAGTCAAGTGTCAACAGTTGGATGTAACAGCCATAGAGTAGGTGAAGAGTCATGAGCGTAGTCAAACCATCACAAAGGGGAATGTCAAGGGTCAACCCACCCTTTGCTATAAATATTCCCTCATAACTCATTATATAGGCGTTTGATCAGCCAAGCTTCTACGAAGACTATTTTGAAGAAGGCTTCGATAGTATTGTAACGCACCTTGGCTTCTCCACTGCACGGAGCTAGTACATTCCTTTGGAGGAGCAAGCAGATGTGGTTGTAACGTTCCACTGATGGGGCTAGTAGGTTTACATGGATGTATTGTATGATTATGGCTTACATTACTTTATATAATAAGAGCCAACATATTTTCATGCATATGTTGTTATTGTAGTTGGACTACTCGGGTTTCTTTAATGATATGTCTTGTTTAACTTACGTACTTGTGTATGAACTGATTCACATACAATTATATGAATCTTGTTGTTAATGTGTTGCATATGTTATTAATGTTTTCATTGTCTATGTCGACTGCTCTAGCAGACATTAGACAGACCCTTCACTTGAACCTTTCTATAACAACCGTCACACTCGTATCGAACTGATTTGTGAGTGTTGTACATGTTCTCTTACCTTGTATGATGTGACTGCCGCATCTGAGTGGACTGCTCTGTCGAAAGTTGTGCATGTCCTTTGTGTTGTGTGTTCCTAGCTGAGTTGGGACTGAGCCCTTTCAACTTGGAACTCACCTTCACCTCCTTCCCCCTTCGAAGTGTTGGAACCTCTCATACACCTTCCTTGACTCACTGCATCAGTCACACCCTTGCTACTGACAGAGTTATTCTACTTGCCCTCTGTGCGACACCACAGTCAAGGCATACCTTATGACCCACTGCTAGGACTCCTACACCAAAAAGTCGGTCTAATTGGGACTTCTTACCAGGTAGATCCCCTTGACATGGTGGCAGGTCCAGCACTGTCACCAAGATGGCATATGATGACCTTTCACCAACTATTTTATGGTTGTATATATGAATGATATCCTCATCTTCAATAATATTTGGCAAAAACACTTGTGGCATATTCAGCAGGCACTTCATACTCTACGACAACACAAGCTATGTGCTAACTTGGAAAAATACTCCATTGGCATGAGAAAGGTTCAATACCTAGGCTACATTATTGATAAACAAGGTGTGCCCTAACGAATCTAACATAGTTTCACAGCTTCTTAGGCCTTGCTAACTTCTACTGAATATTCATGTTGGGATTCTCTTATATTTCTTGGCTCTTAAGTCAGGTGACCAAGGGAAGAGTAAAGGAATTTTTTATTTTTATTTTTAGTCACAAAAACTGGAATCCAAACAATCATCCACACCGATCACATGCCTCTACAATTTATGTAGCCACAAGGGAAGTTACAGAATGACGATGATAAAAAAATGGTCCACATAGCTACAACAATTCCATTTGAACATCAAATACAAGAAGGTTAGCACCAATCATGTCATGGACTACCTCAGTCATCCCCCAGCTGTGGAACTAACCATAGTTTTCAACTCTTGTGGGCATGATACCTCTAGATGGCCACAATTATACAACAATGACTCAAAATTCACAACCACATACCAGATGTTGATGGAAAGAAAGAAAGTTCTAGAATTCCACCTCAAGGGTGCATTGTTCTACTATCTGATACACATTTGTGTTCCTTCAAGCAAGTGTGCCAAGCTAATCTAGGAGGCACATTACAGTTGGGTGGAAGGGAACTTTGGTGTGGAGAAGATGGTGGTACTATTCCAGAAGTATTTTTATTGGTTAAAACTTTTATAAGGTGTTGGCAAGTATATGTTAGGTCTTACACTTCCTGCATCATTGCCAAACCACCCATTAAGAAGCAAGGCGTATACACCCCTCTGCCTACTCCTAACCAGCCTTTGGAATCCATATAAGTGGAATATATGTATTTCCTTCCTTCTACCAAGCATGGAAATGACTGTGTGTTCGTGATCATTGATATATTTTCTAAGATGGTCATTTTGATCATATGAAAGAAGAGTATCACAACAAAATCCATTACCAAGCTCTTCTTTGAACAAGCCTGGGTACATTTTGGGACCTCATGGACCATCATATCAAATCGATATAGAAGGTTCTTAAGCACATTTTTGTCAAGCCTATGATCTTTTTTGGACACCAAGCTCACCAAATCAATTGTCTTCCACCCCCAGACTGATGACTAGACAGAGGTCTTCAACAGATGACAGTGTGCATTTTTCAAATGTACAACTCCAACCATCCATGCACATGGGATGAGAGTCTCCCCTATGTTTAGCATAGCTAAACAGATCTCTCCATAGCACAACTAGACACATCCCCTTTCAGGTGGGCCTGGGATTTCAACCAATGGGTCCCATTGATGTTGCACTACTCCTTCCATCTACACAAGTAGAATCTACACATGTTCAATCTAGAGTCGAAAAAGATACCAAGTATATTAAACAAATTCAGTACATCCACCAGCAAGTCCATGATATCTTGCAGAAAACCAATACTAAATACAAACAACATCATGATCAGCACTGGGTGACATACAAGTTTCAAGTGAGAGACAAGGTTTGGTTTCACTTTCAAAAGGAATGTCTTGTAGGGCTCACTAGAAGCTTCGACCACTTCGATATCAACCTTACACCATCACAAAAGCTATGGGTGACAACACTTTTGAGAGTATCCATGCCTTCCTTAGCTTGCACCCAATATTTAATGTGGACCTCCTTTAACCATATTTTGCACCATTTTCAAACACATCATAAATCACAGAGCAGTTGACATTGATAGAGCTCAACCTATTTTGCATTATAAATGTAACAATTGATCATATCATCAACTAAGGGAACTCTCTAATGAAGGATCCAATTTTATTGAGTTGTCAAAGCAGGGAAACTCTTGCACTGAGGTAAGTGGCTCACCAAGGGCCAAGTTCAGAAAATTTTTCCCCATCTAATGGAGGCACTCAATGCGACGGATACCATTGATTCATAAGGGGGAGGATTGATCCCAATAGATATGCTCACAACACATTTTTTTCATTTTGGTAGTTTTTCTATAGTTTTTTTGTTCTAGGCTCTCAAAGCTATTATGAGGCCCTAAACAATGTTTTCTGGAAAAACTAGCACTTAATATGTAATGCATTTGGAAAATGTACATCTCAATTAGAACTTTCCAATGGCCTACCATGGGCCCCAAATGGAGGTCATATGCCAATGTTACAACCTCAAGAAGTTTACATTCTAACTTACCCTATTAGGGCCTACAAGCCTTTTGGAATTTCATCTTCTAGGGTTAGGTTATTGGATGTTTATGGTTTTCTCAATGTTTCTTTATTATAAAAAGGCCTTGGAGCCTCATTTCAATACATTCCAGTGAAGGTGTTTAAATGTCACATATCTTTTCAAAGATAATCTACCACCATTCGAGCTACTTTTTTTCATTTTGTATTTATACAGTTTCAACACTTTACATTTATAAATAGAAGTAAAGTTTCTTTGTATCTATGTGTTTTGCTTACAAATTTGTATATCTTTTTTTTCCATTCATAAATTTGGATCATTCCTCTTCAATATCCACCTCCAACTATGGTTTCTCATAGTCTTGTTTTTCCCCCATTACCTTTGTTGGTTCTTGTATGACAGCAAGAGCTTCTTTTTATTGTGCTATAATAGGTTTTTCTTCCACCTATGTTGGTTTTTGTGTGACAACAGGGGCTTCTTCTTTTTGTGCTATAACAATTTCTTCTTCCGCCCTATTGGTTCTTGTGTGACAAAATGGGTTTCTTCCTATTCTACATGAGTCATAGCAACTAGGGTCATCTCTTTGGTGTATCTTGTTCTCTTCCTCCTGGGAGATGCTATGTATTCAAGTCTCTTTTGCATCCGCCTTAGCCTTTTTCTTGGAGACTTGCTTCTAATGATCTCCACATCACTGTCATGATTATCTTCTTCTTATTGTCAATCAAATGCTTATGGAAGAGACTGTGTAGTGTGTGGGAAACATCTCACATTTTGAGTTGATGTTCCACCCATATTCCGGGACAAATAAATATTTTTATGAATGCCAAAGAGTGTGGGATTGGGATAATTAGAAGGAGATAAAACTAATAACTTGAAACAGTAAATTAATGAGATCCTTAAAATGAGGATTAAATTATAAATTTATGATGCAGGGGGGATAACTTTGACTAAATAATAAAGAAGACTTTTTACCAAAACGATTAAGAATTTGACAAAGTGATTTTAGAATGGAATTGTATGGCATTGAGGGGAAATGTTATTAGTGATACTCATAATTTTTTATATTATACTATTAATGATCATTATTATTCTTGTTGTTGTTATTATTATTATTATATAGCTATAAATATTATTATATGAAGCTAAGTTATTATCACCTTGTTCGAGGTGTAAGAACATGAAGAATTGACTAGCAATAAGGAGCAGCTCTGCAACAAATCAAATCCCTCACCTCTATTCAATCCAACCATTCCAGGAAATATTGATATTTCCACTTCCTCTTAATGGTTTCAATTAACTTATGGTTTTTCTACTTGGAATTTACCAATATTGAGGCATAATATATTGCACAATGAAGTCTAGGTTACTATATTTTTTTGTATGTATATGGTTAGTATATGGACCATTTGGAATAAAAGACATTAACCTTTGACATAACAAAGTTACCAAATTAACAAGAACTGTAACCTCAAAACGACAACTCTAGTGCACAAAAACCCCTATTTTTTGCACAAAAAAACATGAAAAAACACCACAAAAACGAAAAGTGTTTATGTTGCATCAATGTGTTTTTTTTTTTTTTTTTTTTTTTAGCAACAGCATTAAAAACCAAAACTTTTGTGCAATAAACATGAAGAAACACCCCACAAATGAACGCCATTTTTTGGGGGTGTTAAAATTCCATTTTGTTTTGAATAGTGGCTTTAAACTAAAATGTTTGTGCAATAAACATTAAAAAACAACCTGAAATTGAAAAGTGTTGATGTTGCATCAACATTTTTTTTCGTTGAAATTCCAATAGTTTTTTTCAATAGTCTTAAATCTAAAATATCGCATCTCCATAAAATGTAAAAATTCGAACACATTTCAACCATGGCATTAAAGATAAACATCATGACTCTAGAAAACTTTAAAAATTTTACATTTTTCAACCATGAAATTAAACATAAAATATCATGACTCCCAAAAACATTAAAATTTCGAAAAATTTCAGCCATAGAATTAAAATGAAATATAATAACTAAAATAACCCTTAAAAATGAATATCTAAATCAAATAATCACTATACCAAGAGCAATTTATTTTTAAATGCTAAAAGTATAGCTCTTTTAAAATCTTATCCTAAGACAACTTAACGCACTGCAATGAAAAGTTAAAAATCAACCATCTAACTAACACGCAATGGGGGCGAACCTGACCCAATACAATTAAAACTTAAAAATCAACCATGAAATTGACACACTGTGGGGGCGGACATGATCCATTGTAACAAAAAATTTAAAACCAACTATCAAATTGCACATAGTGGGGTTGGGTTATTAGTTGAGCATAGACACAACCCCTACAAAAAATAAATAAATAAATAAATAAATAAAAAAAAAAAAACAAAACAAAAATTAAAAGATTAAAAATTAAAATTGAAAATAATAATAATGTAAAAAAAAAATTAAAACACTTAAAAAAAAAAATTTAAAAAATGACGAAAAAAAAATGAAAAAAGAAATGGTATATGAAAAATTATAAGAAAACAAAAAAAAATGAAGCATAATAAAAAGTAAAACAAAAAAAAACATAAAAGAGAAAAATTCAAATAAATAAATAAATAAATAAAACATATTTTTTTTGTAAGCTTGGTAGATCCTTCCATTTTCATTAATAAATAAGAAAGTTACAACCACATAAAAAAAGTTTGGTGGCCTCAACTTGCCCGATGGGAAACCAAGTCTATTGGCCATGTAACCACGTGATAAGCCACCCAATAACAAAAAGTAATAAGTCTTTCTACCCAATCTATATAGGTTTGTATATCATGTCCTTGCCCATACCCTATTTTCCTCTCAACATATATGACTTCAAACTGAAAGTAAAAGCTATCTGCATATGTACTAATCGAGATTGAAAACCAACTAACATTCTAATCATCCTGCTCAACAGAGGCAGATTCAACCGGAACCAAATCCTTGGCATTGGAACTAGGCAACATTGTCTATGAGAACAAACAAGGGAAGTGTTTCTCAATGTGGTCGAAGTGTCCATCTTGTTTTTGCATTTGGAATTGCAGCTTCAGGAAATCCTATTTGTAGTTGGGAAATTCCTACTCTATTATCATCATGCTCACTGAAATTTTCTCCAGGGCCTTGCCCAGGAGGCTTTTCATAATCCAATACAGGTACAGGGTCTACCTGAACTGTGTCACCCAACCTCGAGTATGCCCAGGGTCCGGCACCATCATGCATCAATCCTCCATCTCTATCTCTATTGTGCTTGCCTTGGCAGTTCAGATCCGCTTCCCATTCCTCAATAAAACTTCTAATCTCTTCATTGGTCCCTTCCCGGTAGTCTTTGGTTGCTCCATTAATGAAGTTGGCGATCGGTTTTCTGCCACGTCTCCTACCCGAGGAGTTGGGCTCATCCTCTTACTTGGCCACTCGAGACCTCTTGCCTCGGCCCCTAGCCTTCACTATGCTTGCCAACGCAACATAGCACCAGTTCTTGGTAATCAAATAGGAGTCGACAAATCCCTGTGCATTTGAGGGTGCGAGCCCAGAAGCCCTTCATGCCCAAGAGAGCTTGTCTCTCTCCGCACCTACTATGGGAGAAATAAACTATAATTACTTAAAATTATGTATTGTCTCTCCACCACTGGAAAACCCTGCAACCACCTGAAGTCCTCCAAGCCACCCAAACATTCAGTCCCATGACCCCCATGCCCACTTGCATAACAACCAAAAACAAAAATTTCGATCCCATCATAGCCAGCTCCTACACCATTATGACAATCCCCATACCCTGGATGACACAGTACTGTAACAACGAGCTCACAGACACTTCGACACAGGTCGTGGGTGCGAAGCCCCAAAATCCATCTAGCCACATAACCATTTTCATAACAACTAGAAACAAAAATTTCAAGCCCCTCATAGCCAGATCCAACCAAAGAATACCAGGAAGGGACCAATGAAGAGATTAGAAGTTTGATTGAGGAATGGGAAGCAAATCTGAACTGCCAAGGCAAGCGCGACAGAGATAGAGATGGAGGATTGACACATGATGGTGTCGGACCCTGGGCATACTCGAGGTTGGGTGACATAGTTCAGGTAGACCCTGTACCTATATTGGATTATGAAAAACCTCCTAGGTAAGGCCCTAGAGCAAATTTCAGTGAGCATGACGATAATAGAGCAGGAATTTCCCAACTACAAACAGGATTTCCAGAAGCTGCAATTCCCAATGCAAAAACAGGATGGACGCCTCGACCACATTGAGAAACACTTCCCTTGTTTGTTCTCATAGACAATGTTACCTAGTTCCAATGCCAAGGATCCGGATCTGGTCGAATCTGCCTCTGTTGAGAAGGATGATTAAAATGTTAGCTGGTTTTCAATTTCGATTAGTACATATGTAGATAGCTTTTACTTTCAGTTTGAAGTCATATATGTTGAGACGAAAATAGAGTATGGGCAAGGACATGATATACAAACTTCTATAGATTGGGTAGAAAGACTTATTACTTTTTGTTACTGTGTGGCTTATCACGCGGTTACATGGCCAACGGACTTGGTTTCTCATCAGGCAAGTTGAGGCTACCAAACTTTTTTTATGTGGTTGTGACTTTCTTATTTATTAATGAAAATGGAAGGATCTACCAAGCTTACAAAAAAATATGTTTTATTTATTTATTTATTTATTTGAACTTTTCTCTTTTATGTTCTTTTTGTTTTACTTTTTATTATGCTTCATTTTTTGTTCTTATAAATTTTTTTTTTTAACTGTAACAGGTATGGAATTTATTTATCTGAAGACATTATGGGTCTTTGCCAAAGTGATCCCTATTACAATGCATAATTCTAATTGCTGTTGTTTTTGATCTACTACATTTTCAGGGCATTTGAAAAAAACTTTCATTGTTTACAATTAGCAGTCCTTTCATGAGTGAGTTGCCTTTGTTTGCCATCTAATCAGCTTCACTATTTGACTTTCTAAGAATATGATAAAACTTGCATGAGTCAAAGTCTAGAAGAACTCTCTTCAATCTATCCAAAATTTTGTTGAGGCTGACATTGTTGAACAGTGTCTCCAAGTTTAATTTTTTTATATCTCTAAATCTCCGAAAACTTGAAGGTCTTTGACTCCTTTGTCTCTTGCAATAAGGCATGCTTTGAGAAGCCCAAGGATCTCTGCTTGATTGTTGGATTTCTAGCCTAATCCCCAGCAGAAACAGTCTTTTGAAGACCCGTCCAGAGAGTAGATGACCCTCCCAGCACCAACGACACTGGGGTTCCCTTTCGATGCCCCATAAAAGAAAATTGTGGATAAATTTTGAGACCGCCACCAAGATTGAAAATTGTCATCATCATCTCTTATGCGCCAATCCGGATTGACAATTTGTGGGGAGAGGAGATACTTACGCGGATTAGGCACTCTCAGGCCTAGCCACCTCTTTTCTTTGGGCAGTAACAAAGGACCTTCTTTAAAATACTACTATTGGGCCGCTTCCAGGAGGAAGGATTTAGCTTTTGAAGCTACTTGCAACAGGGAGTGTCGCATCTCTTTGAAAATAGATGATTGCGAGCCAACCAAAGCTACCAACATACATATTTGGGAAGCGCTATCCAAATTTTGTGCCAAAATGATTTGGGAGGGATTCGTTGGGGATAGAAAAGGCTCCATGAGGCAAAGAGATCCGAAACAGAATTCTGGGAAGGGACTGAAATCTAAAAGTCCTGTAAAATGAATCCCCAGACCTCTTTAGCAAAAATGCAATCCAAGAATAGGTGTTGGGCTGTTTCGAAGTTGTTGTTGCATAACACGCATCTATGAGGCCCTAATATGTTCCTTTTCTCCATATTATCACCCATTATAAGTTTAATATGTACCAGAGTCTAGAAGAAGAAGTTCACTTTTGGTAAGGCTAGTGATTCCCAAACATTTTTCTAGAAAGTCGGTGTTTGACTGCTGTTTCTTGAGGCCTGCAAAACTCTATATCCAGCTACTGTGGTGTACACACCGGACTGGCCCCAACCCCAACTATCTTTCATGGATCTATTGACAGGGGCAGCGTTCTCTAGAAGATCTTCGAGCAAGGTTTGTTGAAGAGATAACCAGGCAGGGACTCCATGAAAATCCCATCCTGCCCAATCTCCACGCTGATCCCAATTCGAAAGGTCATATAAGCTGTTAACTCTTGCTCGCTCTAGCCAGTCTCTGAGATCTATTATGTCCACGTTTTTAGCTAGAGGTTCTTTCCCCATGATGTTTTCAAGCCACAGATCAGTACGTTTGTCATTTCCAGGTATTCTATAGACCAGTTTTTTGAAGAAATTGCTGCTTTTGCTGCTTGCTTGCTTGAATGTATTTCTTTTCCTGCTTGAATGTATTGCTTCTACTGCTTGCTTGAATGTATTGTCTCCTGAACTTGGATCACATTGTCCAGAATGTGCCTACCTTCCACAAAACCACCTTGAGAGATGGAGATCAATATTTTTAGCAATGGCTTGATCCTATTTGCTAGCAGTTTAGCCAGAATTTTATAAGAAGCGTTATGTTAGAGTCGGTCTTGTCAGTCCTCCGTCAAAGATCAAAACTCTTTCTGCATTTCATTTTTAGGAGTCTCGCTCCATTCACTCAGCTGCATTCCGCTAGGGGCATGCGATAATCTGATGGGAGGATCTTGTCAATCATTTCCCCTCATGTTTGGCACTTGTTGGCTTAGGTCTTTTCATCAATGTTTATTAAAGCCCATGACAGTCAATGTTTGATCTTTTAATGGACAAGATTCATTTGCAGTCATTAGGTCTAGGGATCAGATAAATTGGTCTTCAAACATGTCCAATAAATCCATGCAGGCCAGAGGGAGACCCTTACAAAGTTGTGATTTAAAGATTTTCATCGTCATGTTGACAGATTACGACTGTTCTTCAAAACTCTGTTTTGAAGAAAAGTCAAACAGTGTGTCATTTGTGATAATTTTCAAAAAAACAAAAGTTTCCAGTTGATCTCTTTAGGGGTCATCATGGTTTCCTTGGCCAAATGCCATGTCATGCAACCCCTGCAAAAGTGCCAAAAATTTCATCATTTTAGCTAAAAATTCAAAGGAAAAAGTGAAATACAGAGTTGAATTAAATCAGGAAAAAGTGCCAAAATAAAACATTATCAAAGTGAGTTTTGAAGAAACAAAAATTAAAGCCATGACTCCAATGTCTTTATATAAGATTCCCACAAGAAACAAAGTCATTGTGCACACCAAGGATAGAGAGAAACATTTCAAAGTGATTGTGAGAAGCTAGCACGCGTTTTGAGTGAGGTTGGAGGAGTTTTCAAGGGCGCAGCACACAGGCAGAGGGGCGCGGCGCACAGGGCGCGACCCCACAGTGTTGAAACAACATGGGTGCAGCACACACACAGAGCACGGCACACTGGGTTTGTTGTGCGGCGCACACCCAAAAAGGCCCGGTTTTGTTCCAAATTTGCAACAAATCGCTTTGAATCCCTTCCAATTGACAGGTAGGGTTGACATCTCAATGGCTCATATATTTTTGTGAATATGATGATGGTTTATGGCCGTGTATAGTTGCAATAGAAATGCCTAAACCCTACCACTTGAAATCATCAAAGTCATTGCTCTTAGGGTTGCAAATTTGTTGTGTTGATACTGATGAGCCCCAATTTTGGTACAATTTGGGCTCATTTTGGCCTATTTTACTTGCTCAAACCATTCATTTTTATTTGCTTATGCATGCATTTCTTAGTTTATTCATGTTTTTTGTAGGAAGAAG
>APFE031284066.1:0-12102 GCA_000404065.3 Pinus taeda
AGAGCCTCTCTGATATAGATAGGCTAGGATCTATAATCCAAAGGTTGGTTAGTGGTTACCCCGGCCGTATTCCCTTGGGAGTCATAGGGAACAACCTGGGTGTTAACAGGCTAAACTCAGAGGATGGTAAGATTCATATAGAGAGGCCGTCACAATGAAGGTTTATCTGAAGGAGTGCCATGTTCAAGGGAACGACTTCTGCCAAACCACGCTTTCAAATACTAAACACAGTTGTATTTCCCACCTTCCCCATCTGATTAGTTTAGTGAGTCCAGACGGGTAAACTCATCGATATTTTCATATTTTGAGAGTCTGAAAAGGACCGCAAAAAGAGTGGCTATGTGTCCTATTTGATTAGTTTAATGAGTCCAGACAGTAAAAATCGTCGATCTTTTCATGTTTTAAGAGTCTAAAAAGGATCGTAAAAAGAGTGACTCTATACCTCGTATGTGTAATTTAACAAGTCCAAACGAGACAACTCAGTGGTCTTTTCATATTTAGAGAGTCTGAAAAGATTGTAAAGAATGACTCGAGGGTGGTCCCTTTGTCATAGTTTTTAACCGGGTGCGACAAAAGTTTAATAGTATACCCAGATTGGTTAATTTTTCGTGAGTTAATCTATTGAGTCTGGATAAAGAGAAACCTATGCTCAATAGATGTCGACCTCATTTTGTTACGAGTATGAGGAGATGGACTAAACTTGATATTCATCATGAATTTTTAATGAGTCACACGAAGAAAAATTCAATACTTTCATTTTAATTTTAACGAGTCAAATGAAGAAAAATCAAGTTATGTTTTTCATTTTAGTGAGCAAGGAAAAAGAGATAAAATAACTGCTTAGTCCTTCTTTGTAGATTTAACGAGCCCAAAGAAGGGAAAAACTCAAGGATTTTTTTTATTTAAGAGTAAGAAATGGTCCCAAAAAAGCAATTGCTCTTGTTGTTGCCGTAGATTTTTAACAAGCCCGGTGACACGAACTTGGGATTTTTTGGTTTAACAAGCGAGAAAAGTACCTAAAAGAAATCTCAGGTCCTCTTCATAAGGTTTTCAATGAGCCTAAAGAAAAAAACTCAGGATTTATTTCAGTTTTATGAGCAAGAAAAAAGCACCTAAAAAGAAATTATTCTTTAATGATCTTTTTCAATTTAATGAGCTAGAAAAAGAGCAAAAAATAGTTGCTTGGATCGTCGTTGTATGTATTTTAATGAGCCCAACAATGAAAAAATTAGGGATTTTTTAGTTTTAGAGCGAGAAAACATCCCATAAAAGAAAGCGCTCATTGAGAATTGCATGCACTGATTGCTGCCATTCATTCCTAAAAGTACTTTCATCAAAAATCAGAAAAAAGAAGCAATTCCTGTCAATGTGGGGTCATGCATGATAAAAGATCATGGGGAATGGAATTTTCCTCTTTAATGATTTCAATAAATCGTGTCTCCAAAAATAAATATAAGAAATTTCTTGAGCCTTCAGATTCACCATTTTCACTATTTGAGAACTGTGAAATTGTTTTGGAGCCAAAGAGGAGCAGATTTTCCACAGACAATTGTGGGAGATCCGAGCGACCATTTGACATGTTGTTAGTCACAAGTAGATGCCAAAACCTTTCTCTATGCTTTTCTTAACCTTTATTATCAGCTTCTGGGGTGGATTCTTGCAGATTTGGGGAGCCCTAAAGCAGTATTTGCGCACTAACACCCTCTGGAAGGCCTACAGGGAGCGTTAAATGCCCTTTATGACCTTCTAGAGGGTTTTAATCCTCCCTGTGTACCACTGGGGGAGCGTTAAAGCCTAAGATCACATTTTAAAACCCCATGCAGTGATTTTTGAAGCTTTTCTTCCCTGTTTTAACTAATTTTTGGGTTGTTTTGCACAGGTTTTAGGCCATAATGACTAGCCTATGGAGAGAATGGGCCCATGACAGCCAGGAATTGCTGTTGCAAAATGATCCAACATGTATACATGTATTGCCCTGCTTCGATTTGTTGAAGTATGCAAAGTTGGAGCTGATGAAAGGGTAGGAGAACTTGTTGAGATGGATTATCTAGCGTTGGGATGAACATGAGCAAGTGTTCAAGATTTTAGATCACGAGCTAGCCATTGACCGTGATGACATTTACTTTTTGACTGGTTTGTCATGTCGAGGGGCACAAGCAAACTTGACTGAGGGTAGGCCTAATCCTCGATCCACCCTAGAGCTAGTTCAATCTTACTGTATCCCTGAGAGTGGACTTGTCAGCAACAGAGTCCCCATAGAGAGGATTAGGTCCAGATCTATGAGGAATATTTTATAGTTGATTATGCATTTGGTGGGGTCAAAGAGTCCCCACGTTGCAACAAAGGCCCAGCTATTTCTTGCAGTTGACTGTGTCCAGCCTCAGATATTCAACTGGTGTGAAGCAATGCTTCACTAGTTGAAGGCAGAGTTGACTACATCCAAGAATTGAACCCAACATAGTTTTAGGTATGGTACTCTCATTGTCACATTCATTCTTGA
Source organism: Pinus taeda (assembly GCA_000404065.3). NCBI lineage: Eukaryota > Viridiplantae > Streptophyta > Pinopsida > Pinales > Pinaceae > Pinus > Pinus taeda. Next base: position 2,501 of record APFE031284066.1, read on the forward strand.
GAGGGTACCTATTATGCGCCCTAGGATGAGCTTAGCTCCCTTTGATCCGAGGACGCCGACATATGGGCGATTGTTAGGCCCCTATACTACTAGTGTAATTCCTTATTTTTATTATTACAACCCCCTTATTATATTGTTGTGCCCATGTAGTCCCCATATTGTTATTATTGTGCCCCATAGAAGCCCACTATTGTTATTATTGTGGCCTTACATTATTATTCTTATGTCAGCTCTGATTATATTATAACCCCTTAGACTCCTATATATAGAAAGGAGGTCTTGTCATTTGTATCATCTAAGAATTGTTCATTTGTGTAATGTAAAGGAGGTTGCCCCCTCAAAGGGGCTTATTTATAAGGCGTTCATCTATATTTTCTATCTTTTTGTGAGTTGGTTTCATAACATTTTGTATCAGAGATTTAGATTCTAGGGTTTTGTTGCTCCAAATAGGTCATCATGGCATTTTCTCTATAACTATTTTTATGCAATGTTTTGGAAGCTAAAATAATATAAAATTGAGAAGAAATCGTGTTGAACCTTGGGTCGAAATTTCAAATATTGTCTCGCTATATTTTAGGATATACGATATGAGGAAGTTAGGGTTTTTGAAAGCTCCATAATTTCATCTAAAACAAGTCATCGTGGAATTTGTGCTCTAACTTTTTCGCTATGAAGTTTCAGAACCCAACAAAAAAATCCTTTGAGAAGAAATTTGTCTAAACCTTGGGTCCAAATTTCAGATCTTGTCTTGCTATATTTTTGTATATATGATCTGAGGAACTTAGGGTTTTTGTAGACTCCTAAATTACATCCTAAACAGGTGACCTTGGGAGCATCGTCATAACATTCTCTCTGAGCATCATATTGAAATTTTGTAAGAAGTTACAGAAAGAGGAAAAACTATATTTTGTTTGAGTATAATTTTCAGAACCTAAGGTTGAAACAGTGACACGTGGGACATCGTACAAGTTCACTCTACTGAACTAGTCTATAATTAGGTCATCATGGGAGATCGGGAATAAATCTTTCATCAAGAATCCTATTCCAATCAGACTTGTGGAGTTAGAAAGAGGACTCAAAGGGCTATTACAGGTCAACATTTTAGAACTTAAAGATCTAAAATTACAGAGCTACAGTGGTTTCAAGATTGAGCTTCTAAAATCAAGAAAAAGTGAGATGAGGAAGTTTGATGGCAAGGATCCAGTAAATTGGATACTACAGATGGAGAAATATTTTGATCTACATGGTGTACCATTATTACAAAAGGTAAGAATTGCATCTAATTATTTAGAACCAAATCAATTTTTATGGTATAAAGGGATTTGTTCTTGTAAACCACTGGTTACGTGGTCAATTTTCATGGAGGAAATGATAGCACATTATGAGGATACAAAGAGAAACACGTTCTTTAGCCAATTGATAAATCTCAAACAAAAGGGTTCAATGGCAAAGCACATTGAGGACTTTCAAAAATTGAATATAAGGGTAAATGATATTCTTAAGAAGCAAAGGGTTGATGTCTTCATAGGTACTTTAAAGTACAACATTCAACATGAGGTTCGTCTTTGGGAACCTAATTCATTGGAGAAGGCATTTAGGTGGGAAAGAAAAATTTAAAGCGAAATTATGGAAACAAGGAATCCCACCACTCACGACTATAATTATGGAAGTGTTTTTTCTCCTAGCCTTCCACAACCTACAAGGTTTACACCACAACAATTGGAAGAAAAAAGAGAAACAGGGCTTTGTTACAATTGTGATAGAAAATTCAATAAAGGCCATGAGTGTGCTGAGAAGAAATTATTTTACATAGATTATGAAGAGGAGGAAGAAAAGGATCAAGAAACATCAAAATAAGAGGATATACACCAGGAACCAACCCTAGAGAAAGAAGAAATGAATATGACCATATCTTGTAAAGCATTGGCAGGAATTACCACTCCTCAAACTCTCAAGATAGAAGGACATATCAAGAAGAAAAAGGTTCAAGAAGTGAAAGATCACATTGAGAAAGAATAAATGAATCCAACCATATCTTGTAATTCATTGGCCGAAATTACCACTCCTCAAACTATCAAGATAAAAGGACATATCAAGAAGAAAAATGTTCAAGAAGTGAAAGATCACATTGAGCATCAAGAAATGAATCCGACCATATTTTGTAATGCATTGGAAGAAATTACCACTCCTCAAACTATCAACATAGAAGGAAATATCAAGAAGAAAAAGGTAATAGTTTTGAATGATTCGGGCAGTACCCATAATTTTATTCATTGTAATATAGCCAAGGAATTGAATTGCTTCCTATATCTAGCACCAGAGTTTCAAGTGATGGTTGCAAGTGGAGGAACCATAAATTGCTCTGGGAAGTGCCATAATATCAAGCTATCCATGGGAGAATATGTATTGAATATCCCAATGTTTTCCATTCCAATGGGTGGTGCTAATGTTTTACTAAGAGTCCAATGGCTACAATCTTTGGGTACAATAGCTTTTAATTTTCAAGAACTTTTCTTGAATTTTTTTTGGGAAGGAAAGGAAGTTGAATTGAGTGTTATCGAATGGAAACCTAGAAAGATAATGAACTCTAACAGCATGAAAAATCTTCTAAATAAAGAACAACGGAGCGTAATTGCATAATTATGTTCACTAGAGGATCCCACATTGAAATCATGTATTTCTCCAGATCTCCAAAATGTTTTGGACAATCATTCCAAGGTATTTGAGACTCCCAAAGGCCTCCCACCTATTCGTGATTATGATCATGCTATTCATTTTATTCCAGAAAGTGTTCCTCCAAACATCAAGCCCTACAGATATCCATATGCCCAAAGGAGTGGGAACTCATTCAAAAGTTTCAGAAGATCCCAATTCAAACAATATTTCCAAAACTTGACGAGGAAGGAAAAATCATATTGGAACCTGGAGCAGTCACAGAAAAAAGAACCTGAAAGCTACGAAATCGATCAATTTCAAAGTATCTCGTTAAGTGGAAGATCTTACCCACTAAAGATTCCACATGGGAAGAATATTATACAGAAGCATCAAGAACTACTCAAGCATCAAGGACAACACTTTTTGAAGGAGAGGGGCATGTTAGGCCCCTATACTACTAGTGTAACCCCTTACTGTTATTAGTACAACACCCTTATTATATTTTTGTGCCCATGTAGTCCCCATATTGTTATTATTGTGCCCCATATAAGCCCACTATTGTTATTATTGTTCCCTTAAATAATTACTGTTATATCAACTCTGATTATATTATGACCCCTTAGACTCCTATATATAGAAAGGAGGTCTTGTCATTTGTATCATCTAAGAATTTTTCATTTGTGTAATGTAAAGGAGGTTGCCCCCTCGAAGAGGCCCATTTATAAGGAATTCATCTAACTTTTATATCTTTTTGTGAGCTGGTTTCATAATAGAAATGGTCATCACTTGATCCTCACACAAGAGGAGGACCTACCCCACACTTCTTTAAGGAAGAGTTCTTCGAATGGCTTCATGGCCAGATTGTGATGATTGATGACTATGCCTATGAGGGCATGGGCTTCACCGGCGACCCTGACTTGATGCTGCCTCCTGGGACCAATTGGGGTCCTCAAGGTGAGAATGATTTTTTAGAGTACTTAAAGTATTTTTGAGATTTTGAATATTTATGTTATGTTTTTGTTGATTTTATGGGTGAACAAGTACCGACATGAATCTTTTTTCTTGACACAAATGTGGTGCTATTATGACTTGCAGGCCAACCTTGCCACATGAGGTAGGGAGGCCAACTACCTATTGGGGGGTGATGCTAACAGTCTTTGCAAGGTTCTGAGGAACCTGGAGGGCTTGAGCATGGGTGTGCCCCCCTTCCTATGAGGGAGATTCCTGCTCATATGCAGTGGCACACAATCAGTCTACCTGAGCGGTTTCTGGTTCCTCTTTGGAGGATAGCTAGAGCAGTGTTATCATTCCAGGAGCAGTAGGCTCTATTTAGCAGGCACTTTGGCATAGCCAACATGTGTTTATATCTAGGCTTAGTATCCATTTTGTACTTAAAACATCCAATTTTTAGAATATTTTGATTTAAAATACTGGATTCTATCTATATATATCTACAGACATTTTGGTATTTTTATGATGTAAATGCTTTTTAAGTGTTTTTTGTAAATTTTTAACTCTGTAAATTTTTACTTTTCATACATGTATCTATAGTGAATGATACATATACCAATCTAACACATAGTTTGCCAATGAATCAGCAACCATACTAAATTCTCTAAGAATGTGCTCATATGTGATAACTTCAAATTGAAGTTCTAAGAGTCGTACCCTTAAATAATGACGTAACAAGGTTGGATTACAAATGTGATAACAATTTGTAAATTGCATATCAACAAGCTGAGAATCTAACCTGACCACTATATTGGAGATGTCCCTTGATGACGCTTTAGTGAGAAGTGAAATTATAGACATGTACTCAGCAACATTTTTGGTGGTAGTACCAAGAAAGACTCCCTTGGAATAAAACAGTTCCAACTCAGGTGTGTAAATGACCCAAACAACTGATGTAATGTGCCACGTGTGATGACTGGCACTATTCACATATCCTACGTATGCTAAGGGTAATGAAGGCATCTGCATTATGAGAAATATGTATGAGACAAATACTTCAATAAATACCAAAACAATCCAGTCACATCAAAAAAGGAAGCAAAACTTATAAATACATAAAATTACAAAGCACATGCCTAGTGCAATACTAGGCATAATACTTTTTCAGATAGCGCCCATTTCGGGGCTTCGTCAGTGGGACTCCTTCCCAGTCCTGAAGTTCATATGCCCCTTTTGAGAGGGCTTTTTTAATGACATATGGACCGAGCCCTAAGGGTTGAAGCGTTCCTGCCCCTAAGAGTTCATGTTTTTTATCATAGAGCAAAACAAGATCTCCCTCTTGGTAAGAACAAGGCTTGACTTATTTGTCGTACTGTGCTTTTACCTAGTGCTTGTGGGCCTCAAGTGCCAATTCGGCATCTTGATGGGTTTCATCCATTTGATTTATGTATAGTAGGCACTCTTCTTCAGTAATAATGTCGGGCAAGAGTTCAACGACAATTTGTAGGGAAGGAATCTGACACTCAATTGGTAAAACGCTTCCAGGCCTAAGCTAGTTGGAAAGGTGTGAAGCCCGTACCAGTCTTAACTGAAGTTTGGTATGCCCATAGTGCCGAATATATCATTCGATGCCAATGTGTTTTATGATTCCCTACTAACCTAGGGATCATGGTTTTTAAGACACCATTGATGGCTTCTACGTGACCATTAGCTTGGGGGTAGTAGGAGGACAATTGATCCTAGTGAAAACCTAGCAGCAATGTTAAGTTAGACATCATGTGATTTTGAAAATGAGACCCATGGTTTGTAATGATTGTGCAGGGTACACCAAAGTGATAGATGACCTGATTAAACAGGAATAGCGCCACGGTTTCCCCAGCGGCCTAGAAGGTGGGAAGGGCTTCGGCCCATTTCGTGAATAGTCCATGGCTACAATAATATAGTTGTGTCCAACAGAGGAAACAGGATTCCAAGTTATGAATTCTATCCCTCATTTGGCAAAGGGGCTGACGGAGATAACTAGGTACAAGAGGGCTGGAGGAGCACACATTTTTTTTGTAAACACTTGACAAGGATGGCATTGTTGGATTGCCTTGACACAATATTTGAACAAGGTTGGCCAATAGTAGCCTACGCACAAAATTTTCTGTGCAATCATTTAAAATGTGTTCTGCCTCTTCATGAGTGAGGCAATTTCAAGGAACTATATCCTCACCATGACGATATAATGTATCGTTAAACACTAGATAGTGTCTCACTTGGTGGTGAATGCGACGATGGTCACCTGATGATAGCTCAAGGCAAAACTATTGTGCTTGGAGGTAGACAAGGATGTAACCATACTAAGGGTTAGTAGTGTTGATAAGATAGCCAGCTTCATCCGAAAGAGGATCGTGGGCTATCTCATTAGGATCGAAGTGGGAAGATCCGACAAAAGTTCGACGAAGACTAAGGAATTATTTGCCTTGGAAACAATGAAAACCAAATCAAATTGTTGGAGGATCATGATCCATTTTGAATATTTCCCTTCAATTACTTTACGAGACAAAATGTGTCTCATGGGATTCTCCAAGTTGATGACAGTAGTCTATCGTAGTAATATGTAATATCAGAACCTGTTGACAACAAAGATGACTGCCAATGATAGCTTTTCCACATGTGAATATCTGAGTTCGAGCCCATCCAAGCCTTTCGACAGATAATATATCACATTTTCACTCTGCTCATCATGAATTTGAACCAAAACCATTCCTAGAGAGGATGGTGAGACTACTAGGTATAGAAGAAAGTCACATCCATAATTTGGAGTGCTAAGGAGTGGGGTTGATATAAGATCCTTTTTCAAGGCATCAAATGATCGTTGAGCTTGATCATTCCACAGATACAAAAATCCTTTCTAAAGTATGTGCTTAACGCCTTTTGTCAACTCAACATAATTTACGGTGAACCATCATAGAAAGTTTGCTTTCCCTTGCAAACATTGGAGCTATAGTATGGATTGTGGTTCTGGAAATTGAGAAATTGCCTTTACCTTATTAGGATAAACCCTAATCTCGTGCTTGGAGACAATGAATCTAATTAAACGTCCAGACTCAACAAATAAAATGCATTTATGCAGATTCAGACGCATGTTATAAAACCAGCAACTAAGAAAGATGGCTATTAAATGATCTAGGTGTTGCATTCGCTGCTTGGAATGGCCTGGAAGGTCATCCAAGTAAGCTTGAATGATATGCCTGATATCGTGAAATGCATAGTCCATGGGCCTTTGAAATGTTGCTCCAGCCTTCTTTAAACCAAATGGGAGTTTTCAATAGGCAAATATTCCCCATGGGCAAATGAAGGGGGTTTTGTGCTGGTCTTTGGGTTTTATAGCAATCTGGTTGTAAACTGAGAATACATCCATGAATGAAAATGATTCACAACCGGCATAGTTGTCGATGATCTGGTCGATGAACGGTGTCAGATAATTATCCTTGGGACACGCAGCATTCAAGTCTCGATAGTCAACACATACACTAATGGTTCTTTGTTTCTTATCGACGGAAACTAAATTGGAAACCCATTATGTTAAGGTAACATGACAGATGAAACCAGAACGTAACAACTTTTCCACCTCGGTCTTAATGATTGTCATTTTGTGGGGGTGGACCAGTTGAAGCCTTTGGTAGAGAGGTTTAGTATTGTCATATAGCTTGATCTCATGCTCGACAATAGATGAATCTATGCCGGGCATTTCCTCATAATACCAAGTGAATACATCGCATAATTCCTTAAATAGGTAGGTGAAGCTTGAAATTTCCTCAGGATTGCAATCTACTCCAATATGGATGTTTTCCACAATGCCTGTCATGACAGAAATATCGATGAGAAATGTCTTTGAAATATTTCCCATGTTTCCTTCCACATCCAAAGTTTGGATAGTCGTATATGGTGAGGAAATGATTTCAGTTGTGTCAGGTGACAGGATTTGAAGAGGCATCACATCTGAATCAGATATTGAAACACGATGGTGCGAGTCCTCCCAAGGTTGCTCCTCTAAACTCATGATTTATCTAATAGCTTTGTCCATAGGTAGGACTTGATTGAGTGGATCGCAAGAAGGAACAGTTATGGGAGGGGCAGTGGTACCGTTGGCCGTGACCAAAGTGACCAAAGATTTAGATGTAGATTGAATGGCTTGGTAGGCCAATTCAGCTGGTGACAGTGACATTTTTTCTCCATAAGTTTCAATGTATGAAGGTGCCAATAGAATCCAAGGATCAGTCAGTTCATGAGGAATGGATGAAATCATATTAACCGTCTGCAAAACCTTTGGTGGTAGAAGGGGGAAACAACCCATTAGGGAAGAGGCCTTCAGTAGACCGTTACTGATACTAACATAAGAGGCAGGTACACCACCCACTAAGGGTACATAGCCACTTGGTAACGGGGAATAATTAGGGGTGCAAAAGGACAGCTGGTCCACTATGACTACCTTTCCATCCAATGGAAATAGGATGATTCGAAAGACAGTAGACACAATGGCTGTCATGGCATAAGTCCAACTATGACCCAGCAAGAGATTATAATTGAGCTTTTAATCTATGACTTTGATGTCCACCTTTACCATTTTCCCATACAAGGTGATGGGGTAGCTAGGTAGGTAAACTTTTGGGATGAAAGTGTGGCCATCGAAATATTTAATGGAATTTGTTGTCGGGGATAGGGTTGGAGAACCCAAAGTGAGCCAACATGAAGCCGACATTATGCAGGTAGAAGCACCTTCGTCGATGATAGTTCTTTGTATAGCTTCACCTTTCAAAAACATTTTCACCCGAGATGCAAGCTGGTGAGAAAGGGGAGGTTTACACTTTTCCATGCCAAAAATTGCAAGTATGGAATCCTGTGGGTCGATACCACCAATGGCTGAAAGCAAATATTTCCTCTGTGTTGGACATGTTTGTAATACTTCGAGTGCTGAGATAGCTAACAAACCTTGCACCAAGTCTTCTACAATGTTGTATTTTTGGGTGGCATGTGCAGATGTGTTGTGCGTTATGTGTCGAAGTGCCCCTTGAAGGGACCCATGCTAACTGTGATATATTGTGCATTATAAGGAGTGTTGTATGTAGCACTTGTTGAAGGTATAGGGTTTGACACTAAAGGGGCGGAACCTGGAATAGACTAGGTTCCACTTATGGAGGGTGTCATGTTAGGGGTTGAACCTGAGACAAATGGGACAGCAGGGTTCACCATCAAAGGTTTGGTATTGACTATCGATTGGGGAAGTGGTGGGGGACCAAAAGTGTCCAAAAATTCCCACGACCCATTAGTCATCGACAGGATCAATGGAAGTGTTCCAACTGAAGACAAATGAGGTACATATGCAACGAGAACCAAGAGTAGGCCCAATGGATTCATGATTGGAGGATTGTATGGAGGAAAAAATCCTACAGTAAAGAAATCCTTCGGTAATCTTGAATCGTCGGATGTCCAAACTGATTTTGTGTGAGACATCGGAGACTGATTTCCCGAAGACAAGGAATCCAGTTCACTGGAGCTTGGCAGATCCTCCATAATGAGTGGGGGGAGTCCTAATAATCATCTATATTGACAATGAGGGCCAAATGTAGCCACGGTGGCGAATAATTTTTATCAATAAATTTTACAGTGATGTTTATTAAAGTCTCAATGATAACACTCTGGCACCTAAAAAATAAAAAATACACTAAGTAAATCAATCATCAAGTAGAGGGAAATGACCCTGTCTAATAAGCATTGATCACTAGAGATGAAACCCAGTATCACAATGAATAACAGAGAGCACTGGCCAAATGTACAGTTACAGTTACTCTATGTAGGAATTTACAGGGTAAGTTCCTCAGACAAAACACCAAAAGGACACCGCTCACAAACAAATCACAGATCAATACACTAGTATTTTGACGTGGTTAAAACCCTCAGAGAGGGAAACAGTCCACGGCCTGCGCCAACGTAGCTACTACAGGCAATTT